>CAIGQZ010035013.1:7631351-7647860 GCA_903798205.1 Danio tinwini | reverse complement strand
GAAGTTTACAGTAAAATTACTATTTTAAAAGCCTCTTCCATTAGATCTTTATCACTCCATTAACAGTTACTAATTGTTTCAGCCGATTAGCCATCTAGGTGGATAAAAGTGGGCAAAGATATTTTTTTCCAGGTGTTTTTGGAGTAGAAAAAAAAATAATGACGATTTGATACATGGTAAGGAGGATGAGGTGAGGAGGAGAGATGGAGGTAAAGAAGCACTCTGAAATATGACTGTAATTCTGCCGGAGTGCATTGAGGATTTTCCTCTTCCCTCTGACAAAATCCCACCATTTCAAGAGATTAACCTCGGCATGCGATAAATGTTAAACTTCTTTTCCCCTCCAATTTCCTTGCAGCGGACTCCAGAAGCCATAGCGGCGTGTAAGATAAAAAATGATCACCTAATTCACTCATGCACAAAATACATTTCTGGGGAGCAGAGTAGAGAAGTCGTACTATAGACTCGGAGGACTGCAAGTACCTGCTGCTTGGGTTGAATGAGCGATATATATATATAATCATTGGTGAAATGCATGCATAATAATTTGTTTCTAGCTTAAAAAGACCTTTAGACTTTAGTAGTTTTGGCATTATTAAAGTCCTTAATGGTAAATGCAATGAACATACAGTGTCAATATACTCTTGTCTTAAATCTAGTCTTACACATTGCTTAAACTTTTGAATATGTCAGATTTAAAGGGGACCTATTATGCTAAAATACACTTTTATAAGGGGTTTAAACATGGTTTTGTGGCAACAGTGTGTGAATATCACCAGCTTCTAATGGTAAAAAAAATATTATTTTATAATCACACTGTGTCTGCAGAAACACTTTGATTGACATTTTCCCTTTGTACGTGTCATTAGAGGGGAAAAGCCATGCCCATTAGTGACCATCTCTCCCTCATTAGCATAGGAACTTAGTCTTGTCTTTGAATTTGCCACTATGCTGACACAGGCATTTGTAGCCCCACCCTCTTTTAAAAAGAGCATAATCTCACGTTGAATTTAAAGTGACAGTCACGATTAAACTCACGATAAAATGCCACGATTTGGATCAAAACCTAAAAGAGGCAGTTTCAAAGAGTTATAAAATATTATTTGTGTGGTATTTTGAGTTGAATCTTGTAAAAAGAGCACAAGGTCCCCTTTCAATTCTACGGCCGCATTTACACTGCAGATCTTGATGGTCAATTCCGATTTTGTGATGACCGGCTTTTCATCTGTTTTTTAAAAAATGACTCCTATTCGGTTGTCTGTATTTACACAACACAAGGCAAAGGCATAATGACCAAGAAAAAAAGAGCGGGCGCTGACTGACAGCTGATAATAAAAATGCACCCTTTTCTTCATTCCTGTATTTAATCTGTTCACAGGGTTTCTTTATTTATTTCTTTTGACAAGTTGCTTTGCAAAAGTTCTCATTTTGCCATATTCATTTAATATAGGCTTTTTTTAAACCAGTAGAAATCTTAATGTAATGTCCATGGCGTGATTTATGCAACATTTTTATATTATTTATATTGTTTACGTGGCGGATGTTGCACTCTCTCACTCACTAACATGCTTGAATACTTGTGCTATATGACAATAGAAAAGCCTTTTTTGTTCCAGTATATGAAATGTAAGGTTTGAGACTCTGCTGAAGTATTCTGAAATGAAAGCATTAGAGTTAACGTCATTCGCTATGGTTTTTAATGATGCGCGACTGACAGATGAAATCTGATCTACCTGCTTACACTACAAACACGGATCTGATTCATATGGGAAGCATTTCCATAAATGAACAAGGCGTGAATCTAGTTTGAGTAAATCAGAATCCATAAGATTTCATCCTGCTTAAATGTTCATGGGCCGAATCCGATCTGAAAAAAAATCTGAATTGGGGTCACTGAACCATGCAGTGTAAATGCAGCCTAAATGTAAAGTTTAGGTGCAGTTGTGAAGTCTGAAGATGCCTAAAATTGGAAGATTATAGAATAAATTTCAATTATGCGTCCAAAATGGTGTATTGTGCAGTAGGGGCTACATTTGGTTTAAAAATGACTTTGTGACTGTTGAAAAGTATGTTCTGCATCTACAGTATGAGTGTGTGTGGTATAAATAAAATGACTTAATACATAAAATCAGACCTATCACTAGGCCCACATAGAATCCTGCTGATTTTTTAGCCCATTATTCAGTATAGATGATTAAATATGCATTGATTGCATTTTTTTCACTTTCACTGCCAAGTGCGCTCATGACATGGCTTCCGTCATTTTGAGAAATAAACACACATGCAAATCATACTTCCCATGCGGGTCTCAAGCGATTATTCTGTGCAACAAACTGAACGTTAATTATCACTTTATTACCTGTTATTCACAGCCTGTGCAGGTTCTGTTTACTAAAGTAGACATGATTGGCAGGCACACGCGTGTCCTCGGTGTAGTAAACAAAGCGTCAGCTCACGTGTGATTTCACAGCTGTGAATAATATCTTTTTGGGTGAATTATATCTTATAAAAACAGTATGTGACACTTTTAACACCATTTGGAAGTGTCCATGTTGCTGAGCAATGTATATAAAACAATGTGAAGACTTATGCGACCGTATTTATGCCTCTCTCCAGACCTTGAAAATATAATTGGCTGAATTGCAGAAAAGCTGAATTAGGATCGTGTGTAGGGTTGCATCGAGATTGCGATCTTTTTCCGATTAATCGTGCAGCCCTACTGTAAGTTTGTTCTTTTAAAATGGATCAAATTCATATGCTTTTGCACAGAGACTTTTGCGGTGAAGTTGAACATGAACAGGTGGATCACAGTAAGGAGTGGATTGCATTCATGAAGACACGCAAACAAGGAGCTCGGTCCAAAAAAAAACCACACGAAATAAAGATGAAAGAATAATGAACAAAAACCCCCACAGCTCGCACACCTTGCAAATGCCACCTCCCTCTCTGAATTATGCATGCGGACAAACAGTGAATGACTAATTAATGTCCACCGATGGCACAACAAAGATATCCCATTGCTCCTGTTTACTGTAAATGAGCTTTATTGCTTTACCTCCTCAAAGCTGGGGATTCAAACCCTAGATGGATATATTATATTGACACCTTGGTTAACTCCAGTATATGTAATACTTGCGCTCCCACATAGACAGTCTAAAGACTTAACCGCCTGCGATCTAGCAATCAATATGCTTGTGGGTTTTTTTGAGTGAAATGGTGAGAATTATTTATTTATTTATTTCCTCTCTGTCTCTCGGCAGTCTTGGCTCGCACGTTGGATATGTGACACTCTCCCGCCTGCTGCAGTCTGCTGATAATATGATGGAGCTGTCTGAGATGGATGCGGACAGAAACGCAGCTATTAGTATTTGTGGTGGTGCGTGTGCGGTTGAAATGTCACAGACAATCTGCTGGGCTAATGACCCCTATTTGTTAAGGCATTGTTAATCACCTCCGTTTGACTCGCAATTCACAGCATTATAGCTAGCTTGAAGCCCACCCTTAGATGGCGAAGTTGTGGTTGGAGTGTCATTGCATTATCTTTGTTATTATTACACATACTGACTGACTACCAAAGTCTAGTAAGAAATATCATGATTTTGGCTAGTTATTGGTATTGACTAGTATAGTACAAAATGTAAACAGTAAAATTATAATGTCTAGTGAGATGCTTTGTTTTGGAAACTCATAAGCAGTGTTGGGCACGTTCCTTTAAAGTAGCAATTAGTTATAGTTACTAGTTTGTTAGTAGTTAGTAACATACAGTGTTACTACAGTGTAACATAGTTACATCACTTTACAGCCAGGACTCGAACCAGCAACCTACTTGCTAAGACGACAGTGCTAACCACTGAGCCACTGTGCCGCCCAACAACAATAATAAAAATCTGTACAAACAGAAACATGGAAGTGTTTCTAACAAAGTGCCTGGTGTATAAGAGAGAAGAGAGTGTATCCTATAGGTGGTTTGTCACTACACTAGTACACTAGAACTACACACAATTTAGCCTAAACCATAGGTTTCAAACTCGATTCCTGGAGAGCCGCAGCTCCAACCCTAATCAAACACAGCTGAACCAACTAATCAAGGTGGTCAAGACTACTAGTGACTATTAAGCAGGTGTGAGTTGGAGGTAAACTATGCAGAGCTGCGGCTCTCCGAGAATTGAGTTTGAGACCACTGGCCTAAACAAATGATGTAAACCTCACTATCTGTCATCCAGAGGGTAGTTATTGCTGCTGCACATTTGCAAAATTAATTGTACTCAACTTGATCTCATCTCCAGCAGTCTCTGTCACTTACATACTGTAGCCTCAAATCGACAACTCTCTTTGTGAATGAATGACTCGGTAGCATTGTCGCTGTAAATCACTGTCAAGGTAAACGGCCCATCTTTGTAGGCAGCAAGACAGCTTGCTAAGTTTCTTAAAATCTATTGTCTTACCTCTCTTTTTAATCCTCTACCTGTATTCAAACAGAACATTTCAGCTGAAATTGTCTGGTAGCGTTCCTGAGGCTGTGCAGAGAAAGATGTTTAGCTTGTTCAGTCTGAATATCGCTGTCTGAAATAAGCTGAAAATACCATGAAGGAGACAAGCTGACAGTAGAACGACTGTTCATGGTTGTCTGATGCCGAGACCAGGCAGAGAGAACCAGACTGGCTGTTAATATCTTTTAGTGAAGACAAAGTGCTGGATTTTTTTTTGGCAAAAAATGATTCTCAGCCAGGCGACTGCCTACTGCTGCTGTCTGCTTAAATCAAACTACCCATGGATTCCTGGCGGTCAGATCACTGAAAGGTGCTCTTCTACCTCTCTTTCTCTCTTGTTTTATTCATGGACTTTGGGTTCATTTGCCATTTTCTTCTTCACTTGTAGGTTTAAGAAGACAAACAGTGCAGCAAATCCGTCGGAACGCTGTTTGACTAAATGACATTTTGCTCCGCCGCCATGCTAATCGTAAAGAAAACAGTGGCAGATCAGCGCTTAAGACCACTTTGTCTCACGGTGAACGTTTCACACCGTGTCGCTGACGGGCCCTTTGAAGTGCTAAGAAACGCTAAACACAAACTCTGTCCAAAACATTGGAAAAAGCAGCATTCGTGTGTTCAAGTCAACGTGGATTAAGAGAAGGGGAGGTTTCTTGTTGCTGCTTCCGCTGAAAAAGTCAAGACGTGAGATAAGTCAGTCTTCATATTTTCTGTCAGAGAAACGGGCCTGACGCTGTCGTGTACACCGTGCCGAAAGAAAGCCTCAGGGCAGAGAAAACATTATTTGTCAGGAGGGAAAAGACTTTCATTTCCAGTTTGTCAGAGCGCAGGTCAGTGATTGTGTGGATGATTTATTACGACGCCTGTGTGAGACATGAACAGAAGTTACTTTTGACTCTGTGGTGCTTTGTCAGTCACATTTCCACTTTGTTCCGCATCCGTCAGGAGAGTGAACTGCTCCGCAAAACCAAAATCTGGAGGCAGGAAGTTTAAGTTATGTAATACATTACATTTAACTAGAGAACAAATTCTTACCATGCAAAAATGATCACCTTGAAGTCAGAATTATTAGCTCTCTTGTATGTTTTTTCCTAGTTTTTATTGTAACATGTAAACAAACACCAATCATCATACTACCACTATTGCTCTCAAAAGACGATTTAAGTTTGTACCTACATGTTCAATGTGACCTTAATAAATTGTCTTATTGTTATATTTTGTTTAATTTGATCAAGCACCTGCTTAAAGTTTTCTTAGGATGTGCATACACTGACCCTTTTTTCATCAGTATTGGAATTATAGCATATTTAATAACAAAATCATTGAGTCCAGCATCATGCGGAATTAAGTTATGATGTTAAATTAATGTCTAATTCACATGTTCAGTACTGCGTTGCGGCTGGAAGGGCATCCGCTGTGTATAAGTTGGCGGTTCATTCCCCTGTGGCGACCCCTTATAAATTAAGGGACTAAAGGCTGATTTATACTTCTGCGTTAAGCGCATGTGTAAGCTCTGGCGCAGCCTGCTCGTAGATGCATAGCCCTCGCCGTGGCTGTCGCCAACGCTGTCGTGCACCTCTCAAAAATTTTAACTGCATGTTGCAAGGACACGTAGCGCAAGCGCTGTGATTGGTCAGCCTCGCTAACCTGTTGGAGTGGAGTTTATAAGTGTTGAGTCCCGTGAAGGAGCTCCAGATGGAAACTTTTGTTTGGTGTTGACCTTACATTAAAAGTTGTTGCACATCTGTCATTTCCCGCCTCAAAATGAGCGAGTTTGAGCTACTTCTACATTAAGGTAGCGTTCAGAAAAAACAAAACACTAGTGAAGAAACTCTACACAGAGGAACATAAAAATCTACTGCAAGATAGTGTTTCAGAGCAACAAACAGTATGCAGACGTATAAATGCACAACAACACGCAAAGCCGATCACTCGACGCAGAACTATAAACCAGACTTGGGTCTAAACAAAATGAATGAATGAGTTTGTAATGATGTGTTTTTAACTACCTTTTCAGATCACCTAATACAAATTAATAAAATTCTTGTCAGTCGCATTTGACATCAATCCCCTAATCTACGACTATTTTCACTCGTAAAAGTCTGTAATGCTGCTGATGAGATCCTCGCTGAGCTCCAATAGTTTAACTTTGATCAAAGCGGTCATGGATGAGTCTGTGAATGAGTGAAAGCAGAAACCGTGGCTTCTGGCGTCTGCGTGCTCCCAGCTGTTTGGACACCATTGAGGTCTGTTGTCAGGAAAACATCACACCGAGGCAAAGCGCTGGATTTGTCGTGCTGTCATTTAATGAGATCACGTTGCTCATCAAGGTTCATTTGCCGTGCATAGACAAAATAGATTTAATTAGCCTCACACCAAACGCTGTGCGCATGTCTCAGAAAATAATGACGCATTTTCATGTAACCATCAAGTTCTAATTAGACCGTTAGGGTTTATGGAAAGCGTTAAAGTTCAGCGAGTGGCAAACAAATGTGTTGCCAATTAGGCATTGTTGACAGGCATCTATGTGTGTCTTGTCGCTTGGTTCGTCTGTTTGTCATTCGACTTGGGTTCTTTGTTTTTTAGGGGGAATTGATATGCTAGTGTACAGCTGAGCCATGTACTGGGTCATTCAGGCTGGCAGTGACTGAATGGTGCCCGTTGTTTGACTTTTCTCAGCAGTATCCGGCTCTTGCCAGCTCGAGAGAGAGAGTGTGGTTGCTGAAATGGACCACTAGAGGCAGTGTGCTGATGTGGAGAAAAGTGGAAGATACGTTATAGATCAGAATCAGGATGAGCTTTATTCACCAAGTGTGTGCAAAACACATAAGGGATTTTTGTGGTGTACATGAGCTCTGGGTACATACATGCATATCAGCACAAGACAACTGAAAGGATATTTAAATAGGTGGGAAATAAAGAGACAGACAGACAGACAGACAGACAGACAGACAGACAGATAGATAGATAATGTATAAATGTTTTTTGGGTTGTAGAAACCATATACATAGGATGTGAGAAGATTTTCAAGAATTTGTTTGCAGAAAGGGCTAAGGGTTAGGATAAGGAAAAAGTTATGATTCTGTCAGGAATCCAAAAAGTTTTATGAATGTTAACTTTCTTGCCAGTATTTTCTTTAAAAAGATTCTCAGTAAATAATAAAGAAACAACGTTCACTGGCTGCAAGCAAATTTTGTTGTATAAATATCTGAACATACAGTAGAAATCAAAAGAAAAACACAGAACTCCTCTTTAACACAACAAGAACAAACATTTTATTCTAGCTTTCTTTATCAGTGCTTGAATGTGGGTGGACAAAAAAAGCCAAGAAATCATATTTTTGTTAAAGACTATTGTGTACTTGTTTTCAGAATGATGATCAGAACATAGATGTAGAGTCTGTCAACACTTTGAACATGTGCACAAATGTTAACGTTTTTGACATTTAAGACTTCTTTCAGTGATGTTAGACATCTTGATTCAACTACTGTTGAATGTTTGATGAAATTGTTAGCTTAAATATGCTAGCATTGCTTGTTTCTACATCTTTGTTTCGCATATTAAGATTCTGTAATTTACGTAATAACTATAAAGATAACAATATAGCAGTGTTGTATGTTACGGTACAAAAACCTAGTAATAAACAGCCAGTGCATTTTCTGTTCTTTTACAGACTTATTTCTCTATGTATTATTTCTTATACGTTACATTATTTCAAACTACGAAAATGTCAATAAAAGTCACTTTGTTAAAATGTAGAGTTGAATTTTTTAGCATCAAAAGTTGACAGAGCAGAGATCAACTTCCCATAATTCAAATCACAACCATAAATAAATGGAAAACACTTGTGAATCACAAAATATGAAAACTGTTCAATAACAGATATTTTTTACAGTGGAGTCCCTCTGAACTCTGAACTTCTGAGACTCTAGTGTAACCTGATTGGTCATGTTGGGCCATTTGTTATGATCTGTCCATAACATACGTCACGTTTGGAAGGCTAGACATCAATTCAAGAGTTCATACTTAGATATTGTTTGACACTATTAGCTGGTTTGGCATGCCGTCCTGGGAGAGAACCCTAAACTCGGAGATAATTGAGCACAGGACTTCCGCCTGGTCAATAAGCATATAAGGGGTCTGAGATCAGGTAGGTCTCGAAAGTTCCCCCAGGTAAAAGGAGGAGATGGGGTGGAAGGGAGGATTCTTCCAAAACGAAGATAAGGCAGGGTGAAATCAGTCTATTTATTGTTGGCTTGGATCAATCTGATTGGATTATTACTAATTACGGATGAGAGACTAGCAGGGATCAATCATATCACATGCTCCTCTCGAAAATTCATTCATTCATTTTCCTTCGGCTTAGTCCCTTCATTCCTCTGTGGCGACCCCAGATGAAAGCAAATGTTTTACACATGTCCTTTCAGCTGTAACCCAGTATTGGGAAACACCCATACACTCTCATTTACACTCTTATTTACACTACGGCCAAGTTTATTCAATTCGCCTATAGCACATGTGTTTGGACTGTAGGGGAAACCGGAGCGCCTGGAGGAAACCCACGCCAACACGGGGAGAACATGCAAACTCCACACAGAAAAGCCAATTGACCCAGTCGGTACTAGAACGTTCTTGCTGTGAGGCGACGTTTAACAGTTTACCAAATAGCTCATATTTATTTGGAAGTGGGTTTGCTTTCGCGACCAATAAACTGGATCTTCTCAACACACATTGGCAACAACACAAACTAAACTCTTCTAGGTCTCAACTACAACTACTTTAATGTCAAAGTAGGTTCAATTACATTTTTTTTATGGAATACAAGTAAAGCATAAACTAATCACTTTTAAGACTAGTGTATTAAAACCCTTTCTCCATAAAAAGAATACCATACAAATACAGTGGTCCCTCGTAAATCGCGGGAGTTGCATTCTAAAAATAACCCGCAATAGGCGAAATCCGTGAAGTAGTCGGCTTTATTTTTTACAATTATTATAGATGTTTTAAGGCTATAAAACCCCTCACTAAACACTTTATACACTTTTTTCATGGCGTTAACATTTTCACACTTTTCTCTCTTATTTTAAACACTTATGTTATTTCCCTTTATCTTTATGTAACGAACCGAAGATTCAATTATTACGTAAAGCCGCCCTACATCAGCGTAACTTCTATTATTTTTTTACAACATAGGCTCATTCTAAAAATGTCCCCATTTCTAAAAATCGCTTATTATGTAGCGAGAAGTACGTATGGCTGCATTTCATCTTTAAATTGAACGCTACAGGGCGGTATGATGCCATTTCTTTTCATGCTTACCAGCTGATCGTTTACCTCTGTATGGACGGCTTTTCCGCTATTACCAGTTTGATAGCTGGCCATGTACGTTGACAGACATGAGACAGGGAGAAGAGTTGACCATGACGGGGTTTGAGCCCAGTGAAAAACGGTTCCAGAAAGCAGGTAAGACGAAACCAGAATCCAAAAAAATTAAATAAACAAGTAAATAACAGGGTGAGAATGTGGTAAAATCTGAAAACGTGGTAAAAAGCAGGCGAGGGCTTTTTTATTTTCTGGATTGCTTTTGAAAATTATTGGTTGTGTTTAGGAAAGTGGGTTGGCGCTGGTCAATTAGTGCTCTTGAAAACACTATCGGTTGGGTTTAGGGAAGGAGGGCGGGTCAGTTGATCAGTCAGTCAGTCGACAGCGCTCTCTGGTGGATTTACGTGAAAACAGCAGGCGTGAATGGCACGAGAGAAATTTGAGATCTCAAAGTGTACACAGCGGCCTCTGGTGGATGATTCACAAAAACTGCAGAAAAAAAACGTAGCTCCTACGACGTAATTGGCACTCTCCAGAAATGTATATAGCTGAGCCTGAGAATGAGCCTGGTTTCTTTAGCATGTTCAGAAAGTTTGTGCGATGGTTAGCATCTTCCTCTGCAGTTTGGGTGGAGGTGCCTTTGACGGTGCAGACGATTTCGCCGACATTGTGGGGTTTGTTGGGGCGAAAACTTGCAAACATGCAGTACAACACTTCAGTGTCTGAACACGTTCTGAATGCATCCTATACTGTACAGAAGACACAGCACAGAGGAGATTGATTGACAATGGTCTACATCCAATCAGGATGCAGATCACAGTGCGCTGTATAAAAAAAAAAGCATGTCAAATTGCACTAAAAAATCTGCAAACTGCAAGGCCGCGAAAGGTCAACCACGTTATAACGAGAGACCACTGTGGTGTCACAGGGCACCTTTTTCAACATATTGTGCATTATTGTCTTCACGAGAGCTGCTGGATTGTCCTGCAATTTCAATTAAGCACTAAGTGACAGGATGTTAATGAATGAACGTTTAATTAGGCAGAAAACAAACAACATAAACTAGCAAATGTTGTCCGCTTTCTTAAAGATTCCTCACACTTCACTGAACAGTGTGCAAAGCCAACAGTTTCAACCACCTACAGCAAAACATCCAACGTCTCAACTTGACGATAAATACGGTCATTATTTGTAGGAGTGTATATCATATTTAGTGGGCTGTCAGCGTGATATTTTCCTCCCTGACCTCTCCTAGACAACAATGTAAATTCACATCAATATGTGTTTGCCTATAATGAAGTTTTCTAAGCGGCGAGGCTCTCTTTAGCTGTGACTGATTTATGCTTTTCCGTGGCGTTTGGTCTTAATTGCACAGTCACGCATATGTGTGTGTGTGTGTGTGTGTGTGTGTGTGTGTGTGTGTGTGTGTGTGTGTGTGAGTCAGATGCTGTCTGATGGATGACTGAATAAGATTTGTCTTTCATTCGCTCGTCTCGATGGAGGGAGATCTGGCGTAGCAACATGTGGCAGGTGGTGAAAGAGAGGGGGGGAGGAAAAGAAATAGCACATCAGGCCTTCCTTTTTGCCTTTTTGAGTCTGCCTGCAGCAACAGATACATCAATTATACCAGCATGTTTGAGAAATACTAGCAGAAGTCTGGTTTGGTTTTTAGGAAAGGGCGAGATGTTTATTCAGTCCCGTTTTGATAGTCTATTCTTCTGCTAAAAGCTAGTCTGAGCTTAACTAAACAGCATGTGGGTTGCATTGTTGATCACCACTGATTATAAGTTTCCCACATTTTCTTTATTTAAATGAACAAATATCAAATAAAAAAGGCATAATTCACTGTAGGTCATGCATGGTGAGGCACTTAGAACGAAAGTGAATGAAACCGATTTTTAGACTGTACTTGAAAGCAGAAAAAATGTAATAAAAGCATTTGAAATTATTCTTTTGTTAAACACAAGAACGAGCCTGTGGTGCATTTCTTCAAAATGCTATGTTGGTTTTCTTTTTTGAAACACTTTTCAAGCAGTTGGTGTTAAATTCACAGTTAGCTAATGAACATGAATCTGGTGCTGTTTTATCGTGGTTGTTGAATGTATATTGTGCCTGCTTGAGAGGAAATATTCAGTGAGTGGTGCTATTAGTTTCTGCTTTCACCTGAATCCACGTGAACAAAACGTAGACCTTGTCTTCTCTCCCCTTACCATGTGATAATCTTCAAACATTGTGCAATTCTTAGGGCCCTATCACATACCTGGCTCAAAAAGGCTCAATATGTGTTTGACTTGATTTGTTGCTATTTTCAGATGAGTGCCACTATAATTTTAACGTTTTGCACCACGTTGTTTAAATAGCAAATCCATTTGCACTATTTTGTGGACTCATGGGTGTGCTGGTCTATAAAGGAGGTGTGTTAAGGCGCATTGTTGGCTATTTTGAGGAACTGAAATAGACTGCGCTATTGAAAGCAGGTCTATAGTCCAGCGCAGAGCGTGTTGGTTATGCAGCTATGCCGGTGCAAACACTTACACATTGCTTAATACACAGAGGATGTACAGCAATACATTAATAACTTTACATATGAATAAAAATAAAGGATTAAAATGTTACAAAAAATATTATTTTCTACATAAATATAAAAACCACTGCCTCCATACCTTCATGTTGGGGGGCTTTCTTCAGTTTGTTCATGACAATTTGCATTAGTATAATGTTATTATTATTAGCAGTAATATTTATTATATGCATATTTATTTGTTTTAATAAAAAACAAGTTTAGATTTGTCTATCTGTCGGGTTTTGGAGACGTCTGCATCACCATATGGCGCATAAGAACAGAACGTATGTTTGGACATAATAACTATAATAAGTGTGGTTGTTTGACCACACTTAATTATTATTGTTCATTTATTAGTTTTCTAGAAATTAGAACTGAATTTATAAAATAGTTTTGAAACAAATCTTTGAGCTTAACAAATGAAATTAAATATGTAGGCTAATGGATGTCTTCAGTGGAGTGAGTACAACACTGTTTCCTTATCCACGAAAGTAAAGGAGTAAAGAGAAAGAGGCCGAATGGAGGAGGCTGGTTCTTTATCCTCGCGCTGCAGATGCTCTGTTTAACTGTTTTCTCACTATTGAAGCGGTCAGTTTTTTCACTTACAAAATCCGCCATATAAATAGCAAATGCGCCTCTTAAAGGGAACGGGAGATGAGACTCTGATTGATTTAATGCACGTTATGCACAAAATGTATTTTCCTGTCCTTAAAATAGCAAAAGTGGATTCGGACATGCCCTCAATGCTTCTGCGCCATGCACTCTATACTTTACACCTAGATTGTTAAAATAGAGCCCTAAGTGAGCCTCACACAGGAGAGTTGGCTTGACAAAACACCTCTTAAAACAGACTGTTTCTAAATCCTTCCTCAAATGTAAGTCGCTTTAGACAAATGCATTTTCTAAATGATAAAATGTAAATGTAAACAAGTTTAATAATGCATAGGTTAAAAAAAAAACAAACAAAAAAAAACATACCACCCACGTTAAACCTTTAAGTGACCACGAAACAGAAGATTGTCCTTTTTTCACTAACGTGATGTAAATCCTCTTGAAAAACAGAATGTAGGTGGTGCATTATTTCATTCTTTGAGAACCGATTGGATTATTGAAAGGTCTTTGCTAACAAGACATTGCTGAGAAAATATAGGAAGATTAACAAATGGATGAAATGGCAGAAACGAGATACACACTTATAGCCTGCCCTAAGGGACTGATAGCTCCACCCTAAAGGACTAATAGCCCCACCCTAAATGACAGATAGCTCTCCCTGAAGCATAGCTTAACCCTAAAGGAACTCCATGTTTACAGGAAGTGATAAGGAGTCAGGAAAATGTATAGTTTATGAGGGCATTTTATAAAATAATGAAGTGCACAGATACATTGTTTATAACAAGCACTACTATATACATTTAAAGGCATTCTGTGACCCCTGATAAATAAAAGGACTAAGCTTAAGTGAATAAATGAAGAGTAAATGTTGATTTCATGGCGATTTTACCCTAAAACTAAAACAAGAAACGTATGACCAAAGCAGTAATTTTGTGAAATGATTTTAAAGGGTTAAAAAATAAACAAACAGTGCAATATTCATAATATTCTTTGGGCTTTCTTGCTGTATTTATTTCCTTTTTTATACACTTTAGGTTAGTTTGAAATGAAATGTATTTAATCATCCACGTTTCCCTGGATTTTGTATCCGCATAGTGTCTAAATATATAAATGCAGGAAATATGATTTCAATTGAAAACTAGTATTCAGTATTCAGACACAGAGATGCACGTTTAGTAATGTGACGCATAGATACTGCATCAGAGGATATCTATAGTTATATTTGCCATTTAAAGTGTTGCTAAATGTCACCTTCTACACTCTCCATTCTTGCAAAGAAATGCTTTTCACAAATGTTTTTTTTCTCTGACAAAATGTAAGAGCAAGTGCATCAATGAATATCATTTTGCTAATAAAATTCTTGTGAAGGAAGAAAGGCATGAGAGCTTGATTATGTTTGCCTCTTGTTTTTAAGTGTATAAAGATTAATTCAAATACAACAATTAAAAAAAGGATTTTGCTGCTTCTTTATTATAATTTAAAGGTGCAGTGTGTAAGTTTGACACCAAGTGGTTGAATTAGGTATTGCACACCTGGTTCAAAGCAAACGATAACACAGGTTGCCAGATTGACGACATCAACAAGAGCGAGCCTGATATCGAGCCTAAAGGCTGATTTAAGTCGTTTTCTAACTAAAAGCAACAGCACGCAATGTTTTCCCAAAAAAAAGTAGTTTGAACAAACAGCAAACTATTTTTAAGTGTTTTTTTTTTTTTAAAGTGAAAACTTCTTAACATTCCATGTGAATCGCTTCTAATGGAGCTTTCTCCACAGGAAACATGCATGCTAATGTATGTGCATTTAAAGTGCTTATGTTTATAATACGGCTAATTTCAGCAAACATGTTAGCAAGGAGCATTTGCAGTCCTTGGCGGCGGGTGAGTTAGCATTTAGCGCCTCTTTAATCTGATGACACTGCAACTCCCCGGAAAAATAGGCATGCGATATACTGAATTTAAAAGAGCCATTTACTGTGGGCTGACTGACCTGTGATGATTGCTACAGATACTGCCAGTCAAGTACAGTCACCGTCGCCAGTAAATAACTGATAATGCTGCTGTCAGCACACGCTTGATCCTGCAGCCCAATTACAAATCACGCTGGAAGAGAGAGACAGAATATAAGAAAAATGAGGCGATTGATAGTTGCTGTGCCTCTTATAAGATACTGAGACAAAAATAAAAAATAAACGTATTGATAATGTATTAATAATAATTATTATTATCATTAGTAATAATATTATACTTTCTGAGCAGCAACTCAGCTTATTTGAATACTTTATGAATGAATAAATTAAATGTAATTAAATGCCAATATCTGGGAGGGAGGTGTGGGGTGTAATAAAAAACAATGCCATTTTAGCCAAAAGGTTTTTGCGTAAATTCTGTTTAATTCTGTTGAAGCAATTTCCAATTACTGATTGCATTAGTGACAAATTTGATGACTTAATATATATATATATTATATTATATAACTTGATATATTATATTATATGACTTAATTATATATATATAGTTTTTATTGTTTTAAAGCCATTGTAGGTCAAAATTATTAGCCCTTTTAAGCTATATATTTGTTTGATATTCTACAGAACAAACCATCATTAAACAATAACTTGCCAAATTACCCTAACCTTCCTAGTTAACCTAATTAATCTAGATAAGCCTTTAGATTTCACTTTGAGCTGTATAGACGTGTCTTGAAAAACATTTAGTATAGGTGTGACGAGATGCTTACTCCACAAAATGTGACGAGAAATGAGATTGGGTTCACAAGGACGAGACGAGATTTTTACAATATTTTTAAGAAATCTTCAATAATGAAGTACATGAATGGAAACTATTTTATCAACTGAAAACAAAAAAAATCACTAATTGCAAAACTATTTAGGTACATCTATTTTAATGAATTCTGAAACTAGATTTTTTCTTCACCACTCAGAGGAGATGTGTGTCTGTGGTTCTTTACTGACTCGATGGGTGCAGAGTAAGGTCAAACAGCTGAGTGTGTATGGCTTATCTTGTCGCAAAATGCAGCTAAAAGTCCTACACAGAGGTAATTACGGCTTTTACATGTCTGAATTGAACTTCAATAATGCGACTGAAATAGGAATACTCCACATGTCTTAATTAGAGTAGTGTTTACGATGATTATGGCTTTAAGCATATCTAAGTGCTATTCCATCGTATGTTATGAGTTGTTGTTAATATGTGTGGCTGCAGTTGTAGCTCTGTTTATGCACGCAGCAACCTTTGAGCTCTGGTGAAGAAAAAAAAATTGGTTACGTCACACTCGCTCGCCTTAAACGAGTGCAAACAAAGCAAAACAAACAAAGCACTTGATGTGTGGTTCTAATCCAATCCTGCCTCTAATCTTCAGTGCTAAATTTACTCTCATGCTTTCGAAAATCTCGTCGTGATTTAGTCTCGCAAGATCTCGTGACCCGAGATCTCGTCACATCCATAATATCTACTAAAATATTATTTACTGTCATCATGGCAAAGATAAAATAAATCAGTTTTA
>CAIGQZ010035013.1:7608782-7626351 GCA_903798205.1 Danio tinwini | reverse complement strand
TCACGGCGTTATTATAATTTAACAGTAAAATACTGACAGCAGTGAGCAGTAGTCCTACAGTTTCATTACTGTTTTTCCAAAGTATGTTTATTTTGTAATTATCAATAAAATACTGGCTACAGGGTTTCCACCAGTGAATCGTAATCCTGCAGTTACATTACTTGGACTGTATTCCAAATTATTATTTTTTTAATTTCACTTATTAACTATAATGAAAAATTACTCAATTAAATTTTAAGTGACAGCAAATAGTCTACATAACAGATAAATGTGACAGAAATATTAAGTAATGTAGGCATGTCAAAGTCAGCATAACATCACAATTGGCCTTATAAATTTTAATTCATGAATGAATTAAAATATTTATTATGTCGTTATATAACATGGTAAGATAGAAGAGTTGATTCTACTTAATCCAACTGCTATGTAATGCTACTTTTTCCACTCAAGAAAATAAAATGCAATAGTTTCTTATTTTGCTGTTGTTATTGTTGTATCAGTAAAAAAAATCTCCCAATAAACTCTTAATTTAAACTGGAGAGTTTGTGAAGGCGTGAAACTCTGGCCACGGGCTGAAAGTAAAAAGAGTTTGACTGACAGCTGGATCACACGCTATTGATTGAATCTCAGGCCCATTCTGTGTGTCTCTGCATCTCTGTGTTTTAGCTGAGCTTTGTTTGTTTGGTTTCGTTCGCTCAATTCTCTTTGGTTATTACATCGTGTGAAGCCCAAGTTATTGCCTGGTTCGAGTGAGATTGACAATCCTACCATCACTGCTAATGCAGCCTGTAGATGCCATCTTATTATTGCTATTGTGTTACTGATTCATCATCATAATAATAATAATAATAATAAATAACAGAAATTATTATTATTATTATTATTATTATTATTATTATTGATGTTGTTTAACTAATATAATAGCCTTCAGGCATATTAGTATGATGATGCTATGCAACCATCTCCATTAGCACTATACCTTTATACCTTCAGTATCAATTAGCATTATTCCTTAAAGTCAACTAATATTGAATCACTAGCCTTCAGGCATATTAGCATGATGATGCTATGCAAACCTAGCATCTTCATCAGCACTCATTTACACTTTTATACCTTTAGTATTGATTCATATTAGTTGACTGTTGTGAAATAATGCTAAATCACTAGCCTTCAAACATTTTAGCATGATAATGCTACACAAGCCTAGCATCTCCATCTGCACTAAATTATATCTTTATACCTTAAGTATTGATTAGCATTATTCCATAACAAAGTCAACTAATAATAAATCTCTAGCCTTCAGGTATTTTAGCATGATGATGCTATGCAAACCTAGCTTCTCCATCAGCACTCAGTTATACCTTAATACCTTCCCTACTAAAAGAAACACTTAAACTGGTTTTAGCTGTTCGACCAGCTTGGTTTTAGAGAGGTTTTGGCCATTTCCAGGCTGGTTTCCAGCCATTTCCAAGCTGGTCTTAGCTTGTCAGGCTTTAAAATTACCAACTAAAACCAGCTTGAACAGCCTGGTTTAAGCTGGACATAGGTTTTGGCTGGGCTCCCTGCCTGGCTAGGCTGGTCAATTTGGTTTTAGCTGGCAATTTTAAAGCCTAACCAGCTAAGACCAGCCTGGAAATGGCTGGAAACCAGCCTGGAAATGGCCAAAACCCCTCTAAAACCAGGCTGGTCGACCAGCAAAAACCAGCCAACCAACTTAGGCTGGTTTAAGCAGTTTTTTTTCAGTAGGGTTGAGTATCGATTAACATTATTTCATAACAAAGTCAACTAATATTAAATCACAAGCCTTCAGGCATATTAGCCTGATGATGCTACGCAACCGAGCATCTCCATCAGCACTTGGTGGTTCTTGCTGACTTTAGATGGTGTTGTTTTCCCTCAGTATTGATGACTCATTGTCCAAAGCCTCCGTAAATTCCAGTTAAACGGGAAGCCAGGGAGGGGGAGTTTGGCTGCGGATCGTAGAGCGCCTGCTATTAGCCGTTAATTCTAAAACAAATTATGCAATTAGCTCTCCCATTAGAATGTAGGCCATGCAAGAGGTCGACACAACCTTCACTTGATCTAGTCCTCAGTCGAGACGCGGAGAGAGAAAGAAAGAAAAAAGGGCCATTATATATGAGGATGTTAGCTTCAGTACAGCGGATCTCAATAACTCCATAACCACTGCTTTTATTTATGGGATTTTGTCATAATGAAGTTTCAGTGGTATCGATGTCTTAAACAAAGAGGCAAATTGTCTGCTCGTCTGAGATAATATTGTCAAGGGAAGGCAGGCTGTGAATTTCTTCTTTCAGCCCCTGAGAGAGGAGAGGTAGGGATTTCAAGGTGTTTGTGAGCCTGCCGCTTTCAGTAAACTCTGTATTAATTACAAATATATAAACCATTACCACTGTGGAAACTCTTTGTCTTCAATTATTTCATCCTGTTATTTATTCTTGGGATTCAATTGAAAGCGCAAAGGCTATTTTAATGTTTTTATTTGCTGGAGTTTGAGGGTCTGTTTGCATATCCTCATGTAAAACACAGACAGAAAAGGTTGTAATTATAGCTCAGTTTCAACTGAATCAGCATCTAACCCATACTGAACCTCACAAGAGAGAGATCTGGGGGGTTTTACACAGACAGACACTTTCTTAATGCATATCTCAAACAAATACATGTGCTTACAGTTTGTTTCAGGGGAGTTTGCAGTTAGCATGTTGCTAAGCTAGCTGTTTGATGCTGCAAAGCAATGGAACCTTAATCTCTGCTAGCTAATTGTAGCCTATTTATTCTTCACAGTTTGTAGTGTGTCAATTGCGTCATCCTGTTACTTATTCTTGGGATTCAATTGAAAGCGCAAAGGTGTTTTAATGTTTTTATTTGCTTGAGTTTGAGGGTCTGTTTGCATATCCTCATGTAAAACACAGACCGAAAAGGTTGTAATTATAGCTTAGTTTTAACTGAATCAGCATCTAACCCATACTGAACCTCACAAGAGAGAGATCTGGAGTGGTTTACAGACAGACTGACACTTATTTAATGCATGTATCGAACAAATACACTTGCTTACAGTTTGTTTCAGGAGAGTTTGGTGTTAGCGTGTGAGTATTCATGATATCAATCGATATTAAAAAAGCATTTTAATCTGATGTACTTTAAAATAAATGTCAATGGCTTCTTTTTAAATTGAATTAAATTAACCTCACATTATAATTACCCTCCTGTTGTCTTAAAATTCTGTATACAGCATTCGCCCTTTGTTGAAGGACAACCTTGTACCCTTTAAATGTGTACAACCTTCATGAAAATAGAAAATGATGTTGTTTTTGTTATTAAGTTGTGGCAATTTTGGAAAAAGCCACCAAACCTCAAGGTAAATAACAAAAGAAAAGATTGTTTTTTTTGTTGTTGTTTTTTTTTTCAGCTAATAAAATGGTGCCCGGATCATTTTTGACAAGAGGATCAACTTAAAGTACATTTAAATGACTTTATGAAGATTTTACAGTAGCAAATAATACAATTACACTTGCTTACATTTTTTTCCCATATAAAGTTTTATTATTTGGGGTATAGTTTTTATGAAATAAAGAACAATAATAAAAATTAAAAATGCCATTTTTTTTACTATTAATATTTGTCATATACACCACCTGAAAAAAGTAATGTTGTCGATCCCAGTTGTAAGAGCAACAAGTAATAACTTGTAAAACACTGGAAAAGTGTCAGAAGGTAGATTTTTTTCCAATGAATAGTCTGTTGAACTGCATCTCAATCATCACAACTATGCGAGAGATCTGCAGAGTGGATGGCAACATCTACAACCTGAGATATCAAGACATTTGTGCTGCCCATTACATTACAAACCACAGGAGAGGGCAAATTCTTCAGCAGGATAGCGCTCCTTCTCATACTTCAGCCTCCACTTTAAAGTTCCTAAAAGCAAAGAAGGTCAAGGTGCTCCAGGATTGGCCAGCCCTGTCACCAAACATAAACATTATTGAGCATGTCTGGGGTAAGATAAAGGAGGCATTGAGGATGAATCCAAAGAATCTTGATGAACTCTGGGAGTCCTGCAAGAACACTTTCTTTGACATTCCAGATGACTTTATTAATAAGTTAGTTGAGTTATTGCAGAGATGTATGGATGCAGTCCTCCAAGCTCACAATAGAGTCAGACACCATATTCATTCCTTTTCCACTGCACCATGACTTTATATTCTATACTCTATATTATTTCTGTTAAGTGACAAGACTTTTGTCTAAGTAAAGTCAGGCCTTTCTGGTAAAAAATGCGTAATCTAGAGGCCTTTGCCTTTCATATAAGCCACTTCTGATACCAACTGATCAACTAGAAATCAAGACTTTTGTCAGGTAGTGTATATACTGAATCTATGAACATTTATATGAAATTAAAATTATTTGCATCTAACAGGCAGCTTTCTAAAGCTTGAAATATACAGTATGTTAAACAAATTGCGCCAATTTTGCTCATCAGTGTTTTCTTTTTATTACTTGTGATGGTTTATTGTGAAAGCACAGTTCATAAGACTGTAGCTCCAGAAAAGCTTTTAAATGACCACTTTAGAATCAAAGATGTTTTTTTCCTCGTAACCTGAACAATGCTTCTGTACGGCTTTACTGTGTAAAGGTCTGTCCGATAGGGTTTAAGCCAACATGGCTGGCGTAATGAGCTGGGATGTTATCTGTCCCAACCAGAGAAGTAAATACCGCTCTTATCTTGAAATGTTTAGCCACATGGTTAAATCAATGCCAAAAGGGCAGGAATAAAAAATAAAAACTTGAACACACAAATCCAATGCACTTTCAGCAGCCATGTAAAGCCAAAACTCAGAGTTAGCAGTAATGCGAGGACTTGTGTGTCAGGGTATTAAGCATATGGTTAATGCGTACAGAGATTTTAGAGGTTATAGCTTCACTTTTTCACTCTATTTTTTGTAATTTAAGACACAATTCTTCTCTATGATCTACTCAATCTATGTTGTGGTCATAATTCCCATCCACACAAATCCCATTCAATCCAGCTTTGAGAAAAATGCTGTATTTTTATTTTTGAGTTCAAGTGTTAGGAAAAGGGTGTATGCTGTATAAAAATGCTGGGTTCCACACAATTCCTTCTTTCAGTCACAGCACTAATCGACAAATTTAATTTAATCATTTTTAGAAATTTAAGTGAATTTTAAATATTTCCCAAATGATGTTTAACAGAGCAAGGAAATTTTCACAGTATTTCCTATAATCATTTTTCTTCTGGAGAAAGTCTTATTTGTTTTTATTTTGGCTAGAATAAAAGCAAGTTTAAATATTTTTAAAACCATTTTAAGGTCAATATCATTAGCCCCCTTAAGCAATATTATAATAAACCACTGTTATACAATGACTTGCCTAATTACCCTGACCTGCCTAATGAACGTAATTAAGCCTTTAAATTGCACTTTAATCTGACTACTAGTATCTGCAAAATTATGTAGTCAAATTCTATGTACTGTCATCATGGCAAAGATAAAATGAATTAGTTATTAGAATTGAGTTATTAAATCTATTATTTTTAGAAATGTGATGAAAAAAAATCTCTCTGGTTAACATAAATTGGGGAAAAAAGGGCCACTGATAATTCAGGAGGGATAATAATTCTGACTTCACCTGTATGTATATATACTCTTATTTTCCTCCCTGTAAATAAGGAATGGGAATTAAATAAAATAGAATAAAAATATGAATGTGCTTTAAGCATCTTCACTGTAAGAGAAAAACTTTATTATAGCTACAAAAGTCCTTCAGTCAAGAGCAGTGAGGGATTTTGTCCTTTTGTTGTTTGATTAATAAGGATAAAGGCAGCAGGAATACTACGCGCTGTCACTTTAAGAGCAGTACGGTTCTGATTTATGGTTTCACTTTCTTATGTCTTTCATAAATGAGGGTTAATATGTTTGACACACATTTGCATGCATTTGACCATTAAAGCACTCACATTAAGATGACTAGATGTATGTGCTCTGCTCGTGTTTGAGGCTGAGCAGGCACACACACAAAACAGCATGCAATCTCTTTCCCGCCTTTAAAAACATAATCAATTCGAATGTACATCAATGAATCCTACGCTGCAAAAGCTTTTAGTAATTTTCACATGAAACTGAGCTTTGCAGAGCAACAAATGTGTACAACTGGAAAGGGGGCGGTGGTATAACTTGCAATAATCATTTTATCTGGATTAATGTTTTTTTATAATCGTTAAAAGCCAAAATCGAAATTGAAATTTAATTGCACAGCTCTACTCATGACAATCATGTTTGTGACAGATTTATGACAGTATATTGTCTTGGTAACATCAAGTTATCTGAGTGGGTGTGATGTATTTGTTGGTCAAGTTGTCGCAACAAACAATGTCATTTTTGCATTTAAAGTGACATAACTGAGCAAATGACACTTAATAACGTTTTTTTGCTACACTCTAAGAAATAAAGATATGAGAACTGTCACTGGGGTGGTACTTTTCAAAAGGTACACATTTGTACTTGAAGGGTCCATACTGGTGTGGTACCTCAGAAGTATATATCGTCACCTTAGAATTATAAGGTTCTATCTGATATTTTTGTCAAAATTGAGTTATTGACATATTCCTATTAAATGACAACTTATTTACATTATGGGATGTTTTTTATATAAGTTGTTTACATTTTAAGACTTTTTATTTAAAAAAACAAATGCTACACTCATACTGTTTGCTATGGAATACAGAAACTTTGAAGCTTAATATCTCAAAATCATTCCTTTTAAAAGGAACACCTTTGTACTTTTTAGGTACCAATATGTACCCTTGGGGTATTAATATGGACCTTTTAGGTACAAATTTGTACCTTTTGAAAAGGTACCACCCCAGTGACAGCTTGCGTACCTTTATTTCTGAGAGTGTAGATCAGATACTTTTGTGGCTGGAAGTTAACAAAAATAATTATTATTATTATTATTTATGAATTTTCTATTAATTGTATTTTATTAATGTCTACTCTCACCATAACCCTAAACCAAACCATCACAGTAAAGTAAAAACAGCAGGTGTACCGAGTATTAGGGCTGGGCGGTATATCGGAGTTAAATCTAACTCCCAGGACAAATCTAACTCCCCCTCATGTGCACTCCGCGCCTGCAGCTGTCACATCGGTTTATCTGAAACTTTTTATCGATCATTTCTTCCGCAATTGACAGTAACAACAAACATACCTAAGCCTTGTCAAATTGACAAACAGCAACTGAATGTGTTCAAAAGAATTAAAAACATCAAAATGGGATGAATTTATACCGCTATTTGAAAGTGAAACCATCTCATATTTACTCATTATAAGTTCAGTATTTATTACACGGTGGTCTCTTCTTTACATTTACGTTATACCACATTTAGTTCTGCGTTTTCGTCTGTTATTGCATATTGACTTCAATTCTGATTATATACTAATTGTATTTATTTATTTATTTATTCTGTTTAATTGATTTATTGAATTTAGCCCCTTAACTGGAAGACGTGATTTGATTTGTGTGTGTGTGTGCCTAGTGTACAAACAGTTGGTGGTTTAAACAATTAATAAATTATTTTTAAACGTTATAGTTTAATATTTAAAAAGTAAAAATAAAAAAACATACATTTGTCTACCAAACATTTCTTTTTCTATTTCAATATCTCGCTGTTAGCTTGTAGTGATAATTATAATGATGATAATAACAGGGAGGGAAACCCCTGTGTTTGAATTATATTTTGCTCCAAAACTGTTTAATAAAGTTTTAATAAAGGCTTTGACTCTCAAGTAACCATTTATGGGAAAATACCCTACCGAGTATTATTTCTTTATGTTATTTATTAAATAACCCAAAAAAAATGTTATTTTTTAAAGCCACCATAACCCTAAACCCAATCATCACAGTACTGTAAAAATATGTATTATTATTACACAGTGTTATAAGAAGTTTGGACATTGATGTGCATATCCGCAGCTGTATCCTATCTAGTCATAAGCATACATAAAATCTCATTCCCATTGTGTGCCATGTCATCATCATAAAGGTTTCATGATGTCTTATGAACACCACGTTCAAGTAAAGTTACACAAGATCAACTAGAATGCTCATGTTTGTTAAAATAATATATTTGGTTTATTGTTGTCAGTAGCCCTCAATAAACCCCGATTCCTCACATTTTTGTTCATTTGCTTACAGCCACACGATTAACCAAAGCTCTTTCTAAGAAACAGAGTGTATGAATAGCAGAAGTAATAGCACTGACCTCTCATCGTATTGTTTTTGGGTGATAAAATGCTGGCTGATAAACGAGACCTAGTAATTGGATTATGATAAAAAGGTTTGCAGATTGTGGAATGAATGGCCATTTGAAATTGCATTAACGTGCCTGACGGGACTAGAAGGTAATGGTGAAAGCCGTGTCTATTCACACTTTTGTTCTAGCACTTGAGTCAAAGGGTGCACGTTAAAAAGGAAGACTTTCCTTGCTTATTGCTAATGTAATTATCTGTGTGACCACTGCATACATGAATTATGTAGAAGTGGCTGAATATTGTAAAAGCAGTTTTAGTGGCCTTTCGGAAAAAGGAGGAGAGCATTACTGCAGAGTCCTTTTAGCTCTGGCGACTTCTTTGTACCTCATTATTGTGGCATAAAGGCTTTCATTTAGAACTTATTCTTCTTGTGATGGCCTTTTTTTGGCCTTTACAATTTTAGAATTTTTATTAGGCCAGCGATGAAATGACTTACATGTCTCAATGACTTTTTAAATAGCGATGGAAGAAATGTATTGTTGGGATATTGTGAATAATTTTAAACATTTCCTCGATGACCAAGCACATTTAGACCATGATTTAAAAAAAGTCTGCATCCATAAACATTCATTCATTCATTCATTCATTCATTTTCCTTCCGCTTAATTCTTTTATTCATTAGGGGTCGCCACAGCAGAATGAAACGTCATCTATTCTAGCATATGTTTTACACAGCGGATGCACTTCCAGTTGCAACCCAGTACTGAGAAACACCCATACACTCTCATTCACACACATACACTATGGTTTATATAGTTTATTCAATTCACCTATAGCTTTGGACTGTGGGGGAAACTAGAACACCCGCAAGAAAACCCATGGCAACACGGGAAGAACATGCAAACTCCATACAGAAATGCCAGTTGACCCAGCCTGGACTCGAACCAGCAACCTTCTTGCTGTGAAGCGACAGTTCTAACCACTGAGCCACCATCCTTAAAAAAAATTTTTTTAAAGTGCAAGCTGATTTGCCAAATACGTGTAAAATAGCATGCATTTTAAATAAGTGGTTTATTTATAGATGTATGCAAATGTGTAGGTAGGCGTGCATGTATGCAAAATGCAGTATTGGGTTTATGCAAATATATTATGCAAAATGATTTAGCAGTATTAAACATATTTTTATAAAAAGAAATATTTTAGATTTTTCTGTATTAAGCAAGTTGAAGTATATGTTTATATATTTATTTGTATGTGTATATATACACTCAAGCCTGAAATTATTCACACCCCTGGCAAATTCTGACTTAAAAGTTACTTTTATTCAAGCAGCAAGTTGTTTTGTTTTGTTTTTTGTTTTGTTTTTTGTTATATTTTTTCTTTTGTTTTTTATTTGTGTTTTGTTTTGGTTTGTTTTTTGTTTTGTTTTTTGTTTTATTTTTTGTTTTGTTTTTTATTTGTGGTGTTTCATTTTTTGTTTTGTGTTTTGTTTTATTTTTTGTTTTGTGTTTTGTTCTTTTTTATTTTTGTTTTGTTTTATGTTTTGTTTTACTTTGTTTTGTTTTGTTACTGGAAATGACACAGGCTTCTCCCAAAAGATTTACAAGAGCTATCGTTGCGAAACAAATCTCTATTTTATTTACATTTAAACAAAAGGTGGCATGTGCAAAATTATTATACCCTTCTCAATAATCATTAGAAAAGCCTTGGCTATTATTGGGTATTACAGCATTTAAACGCTTCCCATAATTGCTGACGAGCTTTTTGCATGTTGCCCGTGGTACTTTTGCCTATTCATCTTTAGCGATGAGCTTCAACTCTTTCAGGTTGGAGGGTCTCCTTGCCATCACCCTGATCTTTAGCTCCATCCACAATTGGATTTATGTCAGGACTCTGGCTGGGCCACTTCAAAACATAAATGTTTTTGTCTGCTAACCATTTCTTCACCTGTTTTGCTGTGTATTTTGGGTTGTTGTCATGCTGAAATGTATACTAGTGCCAAGTTTCTCTCAGACTGCGGATGTTGTTGTTGAGAATGTTGATGTATTGCTCCTTTTGCATGGTGCTGTTTACTGTGATTAGTTTCCCTGGTTCACTGGCTGAAAAACACCCCCTAAACATTAGGTTCCCACCACTTAGGGTTGAAGATTTCAAAATTATTACTTTTATTTTTTACAAATTATTACTTTTTGTATTTTACAATTTCAATCTTAACTTTAAGTATTTATTTTAACTAGCTTTAATGTGTCTTTTTATTTATTCATCTATTTACTTCAAGGTAAAATTTCATTGGCAATTAGGCAACTGAAATAGTTTAATTATATATAAGCATATATTTCATGTAATCATAATCAGAATTGTCAGTGTTTAGTCAAAGCTGCAATTGAACCATTTTAATAATTAGAGTAAAATGGTAAACAACTGTACACCAATACAAGATTTCTTAAGCAATTTATGTAGCTTTATTTTTGGATCTTAGTTAATCAGGTGTGCTGGTATTTGCAGTGTCTCTCACTTGGAATAAATATTTCTGATGGACATTTACTGAGAGCTCTGTTAAATATTCCCATAAGCTGCGAAGGGATCAGCAGAAGGAGTGTTGTTTCCTTTTTAATATCGACATTATTTACTTGATTTTTGATTACCTATTTGTTGAAAGCACGCAGATGTTTCGCCCTTCTGAAGGCTGAACAGATGATCTGCTTCCTCGAGCTTGTTTTTTTCCTGCTCTGTACAGCTGGAGAGAGGAGAAAATGGACAGAATGAAGAATGCGGTGGAGGGTGGAATCTACTTATTTATTTCAGCGCCTTTATTTGTATTTAATGCCATTTGCTTCATTGGATAATGAGAGATTTTATATTGTGTTGGATCTGTGATTGTGGATATACCACTTTCAGTTATAGTGCTGCTCATTCATTCCATTGAAGTAATCCACTTTTTTCTGCTTTTCTCAGAATATATATTTGCCTTATAGATTTTATGTTCCTTGAAGACTATGGATTCGTTCCAAAATCTAGTTATGTGCCAACCTAGACCACATTTAAAGGCATTGGAGACACATTCAGTGCTGTTCCGAATAAAATTGTGCTGCCCTTTAAGACTCAGGGTTATTCTTTTATACATAAAAAAAACATGGTCCCAAATGCTATCAACTCAACAAATGTGTTAAAATACAGTATTTACAAACAAAAAATCCTATTGAATTCTAGGTGTTCAGAATCAGAATGAGCTTCATTTGCCAAGTGTGCGCAAAGACCAACGATTTTTTGTGGTTTTGTGGGCCTCAGGGTACATACTGTACATAGATATCAACACAGGAAGACAGAAGGACATTAATAAGTGGAAAATAAAGTAAACAGTTTTCCTTAGTAAATCTAATCGGAATAAAATGATTTAATACAGGACCAGCAAACAAACAGAATACAAGTACAGAGGATCGCTAAACCATGCCATCCACGCCGCCATTTTGGATGATGTATAAATATGATGCTTTTTTTTTTCATTCAGATAAAAGTTTTTAACACAACAGCATATTTCATTGCTCAAGTACCATAGCGCAATGCATCATTGAGCACTAGCTAGTTTTAGTATGCAATATAAGGCAGATCATCAGCACTCATGGTTGAGGATTGTGACATCACAATTTGTGAAAATCTGGAACTGCGTATTTTCAGACACTGATTCTGCTTTAAGGGAATTTTAAAAACTATATAGTGTGGTAATTCACACGCTGTAGACACGTTTTACATAATCGATCACATTAAATGATGATGTCACACAAGTGGTGGAATAATAACCTATTGGTAACCCATTGGTATGTTTGAGTTCTTTGAAGATGAACAGCAAGATGGATTCTTTATTGTGGTGGAAATATAAAGGCAGAGAGTGTAAAGAGAGTTCATCCAAGGTAAAAAAAGTCTTTATGCCGGCCATTTCTTCTCTATCTGTAAAGCAATGAACAACAGTTTCTGTAGAATCTGCCTTCTCTGTGACTGTGGCAGTTGAAGAGCTGGACAGCCCCACTAATTTCATCCCTTTGGCGCTGTTATGTGCTCCCTACCAGCAATACTGCTCCTTTGCTGGCATAAGAATTCCTCCATGTACCATGCTGCACTGGCATGTCATTTACGTTCTTTGAGGACCACATCTCTGGAGGTTTAGCTTTAACCCTCATTAAAGAGACCTGTGGTTTCTTTTTTGCACCTTCCTTAAATGTTCTAAGCTGATTTGGCAGATCTTTTAATCTTGATAAATGATCTCTGGCTGATTTGGTTCTTCAATCAAGTTTGCAAATCTTTAGACTAATTGAAAACACTAACTGAGATCTTCAGACTTGTTTGAAACCTAAAGGTAAATGTGTTGAAGCAGGGTTGGAACTAAACTCTGAAGGGGGTTGTGGCCTGGTGTACAAGGAATAGGGACTAGTTCCTACTGGAAAGGCCTGCGTTTAACAGTCATAAAGACTGGGCTTTATTTACAACCAGCAAGCCCCAACATCCCAAACCTACTCATTGCCGTTCACCTCTTCTCATTTACACCCACATCCAGTTGAGAGCCTGGCAAAGGAAGGCAACTCAAGGGACACAGTGCCACTAATGAATGTGGATGCCCTGTCACATATGGCTTTAGAAATTTTGTTATTGTTGAGCTAAATTGTTAATAACAAAAACCTGACCATATTTAACCATTGATTCTTCGGGAATGACATTCCACGTGATCAGACTGTAATAGTGCAATCTGTGTTTGTTACTTAATTCCCTCAGTCACTTTTGAGGCGTATTTCAGACATATTTAGTTTGTGTTATTTTTGATGCTAACGCTAGTATACTCCAAGTAGCTGTCTATGATATCGACGCTGTTTCTCAATATGCATTCTTGTCTGTAAACGCACTTGTCATCAACCGTCGCCGAAGTACTGTTCCAATTCAAAGTTCACAGCTTGCCACGTAAGATGCATCGATAGGTGACTCGTGCGAACTTTCGAAGCACACGTATCCCAGAATGCATTGCAACCCAACCATTGGAAGCTAATGGTGGAGGAGAAAACCTGCACAATTTTAAAAAACTCCTTTCCTGTGTCACAAAATAAATTAAGGTTTAAGAGTTTTTCAGGCAAGAATATAGTTGTTTTAAACTTGAATCTGTAGTTTTTTCACAAAGAGCAGTTTAAATAGGCCAGGCCATCTCGAATCTACCACTGGATTGCATCTGCCCATTGTAGTTAAAACATGATATTTAATCCATCTTGTGTATATCTAACGGACAGTTTTTGGTCATTTATATCTATTAAGTGTATTATTATGGCAGTGTTATTTTGTTACGTTTTATAGTTTAATATCTTCATTTCCTTTTGTTACTTCTTGTAGTTTATGCTTGCATAATGTCCATTGTAGTTTATTAAAACTGATATTCAAAGACACAAATCGGTGTATAATAACCCTTTTCATTTCACATTTATGGTGATTTATGTTTACATTTTCTTAAATCAAACATTGATTTATAATATTAATATAATATTAATTATAAAGCCATGCTTTATATAATTAAATCATTTTTTTGGTAATGTACAATTAAACCATGGTGAGGTAAATGACGTTATAAAGTACACTGCTGTTATACTTGAAGAAGTGACTGACTTGTGTACTCATTCTGAAGTCTGAACTTGGCAAGTCTGAACTTCCAAGGACACAAGTGCGAACTTTGCGTACTTGGTATTGAGAAACAGCCCTACAGTAGGTGGATGTTGTTGTTTAATTTGTGTTAGCTGTAATGCTAATGCTAGTATCAAAAAAAGTTGCTTCTATGAAATCTTAATTTTTGTTCTTTACTTGTGCGTTTACTTTTAGACTAATTCTAGTATACTTTTAACAGTGTCTCCTATAAAGTCTAAGGCCCAATCCAATTTATTTTTTTTTTTCCCTACCCCTTCGCCCTTAAAATCGAGTGTGAAGGGGAAGGGCTTCAAAATTTACCCCTAAGAATTGGGACACCACTACAACACCTGCACATGTCATCATACGTCATCACAATCTCTTGCTTCATATGAGATCAGACGATCGCGACTGCTGTAGTTATTCCAGTTGAGTTATTTTTTGGTATTTATCTTCAAGAAATCACTGAAGGCATATATTATGTTATCGTAACGATTTAATGTGACAATAAGATCGTAACTGTATTGTGCATTTACACCATGGCCATATTTATCTATGTAAACACACCAAAAACAACATTAACATTATAGCAGACACTGTAAAACGCTCATTCCCAGCCACTAGACTTTTCTGACAGGGTATTCGAGTGTCATCGAGTGTCAGAATGTTGTGGGACTGCTGTACAGGAGTTGTTATTAGGGATTATAGATTGCAAAATTTAGCGTTTTTTATTTTAGCGTTTTTAAGCATGACAGTAAAACATGAACACGGTTATGAATATATTAAAACATATGCTTGTTTGTCATAAAAATTTGTAATAATGACAAAAAATACTAATTTGTGGCTCTACTTCCGGGTGCAGCCATAATGCCGTTGTGGCTGGTGTATTCTGGGAAATTTACCTACCCCTTGGTTTCGAGTGTGGTCCTGAAAAATCTCTGTTCAAAGGGGTATCTACCCCTTACCCTTAGCCCCACACCTTCAAGCTAAAGAGAATTGGGACACCCCTACCCCTTCTCGGGAACGGGCAAAACGAGGGGTAGGGCTAAGGCAAGGATGGGCAAACTCTGTCCTGGAGGGCCGGTGTCCTGCATAGTTTAGCTCCAACTCTAATCAAACACACCCGAACATGCTAATCAGTGCCTCCAAGATCACTAGTTATCTATAAGCAGGTGTGTTTGATCCGAGTTGGAGCTAAACTGTGCAGGACACGGCCCTCCAGGACCGAGTTTGCCCATCCCTGGGCTAAGGGGTAGAATTGGAATTGGGCCTAAATCTGTGTTGTTTACTCGTGTTAGCCTTGAGGCTAATATTGGTTTAAAAGTTTGTTTGTTTTTTCTTAAGAAGTCTTGTTGTTTATTTGTTAGCTTTAAGTCTGTTGCTAGTATACCCTAAAACTATTTTAAAGATATTTAAATTTATATTGCTTGCTTTTATTTGCTTCAATGTTAGTGTTAGTATACTCTTAAAGTTTCTTTAATCACGTTGGCTTTAAAGCTAATGCTATTACACTGCTAAACATTGCACCCACATTTACAGCCAGTGTCTTTTGGAAAAAACTTACCAATCTCACACTATATTTGTTTTTTGTTTTTTTGCATAACACTCCACGTGATCTGACTGTAATGGCGCAACCGTGTTTGCTACTCGATTCCCTCAGTCACTTATGAGACATATTTCAGACATGATAGTGTAGACTGTAACAGTGAGTCAGCTAACTATGTTTTGCACCAGAGAGTGCATTTAAACTTGTTTTCTACTTTCTCTGTGGTTTGTTAACCAAGGTTTCCTCTAGGCGGACAACTAGCGGTTCGGCATTTGGGAAAGGCACCTGTAAGCTGCCTGTGGTTGCCTACCAACTCTGGATGCTCAGTATATGCTTGTTACTGGAGACTGGCATAAAATTACCAAGGTGGCAAGCCACCAGTGGAGCCTTGCAAATCAACCCTTAGTTTCCTACAGAATTGTATTTGGTGTGAGCTTCAGGGAAAACTCAGGTGCTGTTGCAGTTTTCTGGATCCCACACGTACGCCGTGCCCTTTTCCTCTGCTACTTGTGTTTGTTCTTCACACTGCTTGCCTTTCACCTGATCCTAGCATTAAAATGCTGACCCGAGTGGATGAATAATCACTTGGTGCCAATTATCTTACACACTGGCAGTTAATATTCACTCCCCTGTCTGTGCCCCTGCATGTTGCTTCCGATAAAAGCCGTGTTTGCTTAGCGTCTTTGTATATTCACACCTCCGTCACCCTCCTCCTCCTATACACAAAGCTGCACAAGAAGCCCAGAAAGGAGCTTCTTTCTACCTGAACGTCTCCTCTAACAAGCATATGCGAACCGAGAGCGAGCGAGAAAGAAGGAAAAAAGCTGTAACATGTTGTTAACAATTACTCAGCGAATTATCATGAATCTCATTAGACTCGAGCTGCACCTTTTAACCTTGTTAGCTGTGCCAGAATGAACACTGGCCCCAGAATGCATGTTGGGCAATTAAAGGTGGATCTGGTGGCGACTAGGCCAAGATCTCGGAGCTCTAGTTGAAATTGAAATACAGATTGCGCAGACTGGCTCACAATAATGATACAGCATCTTAAAACAGGATAGAAATATGCTATTTTGGGGGGTATTTTTGAGGAGCTGCTTCAGTGGAGCCGTTCAAACATGCCGTTGAAACAGGCTTATCTGTGCAAAGGTTAATGAGGAGCGGTGTGGTGTTGGTAAGTAAGACACAACAAAAGCTCAGTCGTTCATATCAGCGAGCGCACATGCCGTGGAAGAGCTGCAGGCATCGCCAGGCACACTGGAAAACACTGATATGATTCCTGTCTCTCCAAAAGCATCTTCAGTTTGCTTAATTACTTTTCTGCTACTCCAAGTATGCTGGTTTATGATGGAGCCATTATTGTACCGTGACCGGTCTTGATGATAGTTGTGATATGGGATTCAGGCGTTTTAAATGCACGTGAAATGAGTTACGCAGTTTCCTAAGCAGAAAATTTGTGATTTGTCTGTTTGCGTTAAGAACAAAAATGTTGTGCATTGAAACAGGTTGTGTTTATGTTTATTGTAGTTTAATACACCAATGAGACAAAATGTTAATATTTATTCAATGTCTAATTTAGTTATGTTTGTGCGCACAAGCTTTTCAGATCTAAATTTGTGTTGTTTAGATTTGCCTATTTACTTTAGGAGCAGTGTTATGCTAAAATTTGTGTGTTGTTTACTCATGTTTTAGCTTGGAAGCTAGTGCTAATGTACACCTAAAATATAAATTTGTGTTCTTGTACGTTTTCTTAGACTATTTCTAGTACAGTTTTAAGAGTGTCTATAAAGTCTGAATCTGTGTTGTTTACTCATGTTTTAGCTTGGAAGCTAATGCTAATGTACACCTAAAAGTTTCTTCTATGAAATCTACACTAAATGTGTGTTGTTTAATGTGTGTTATCTGTAATGCCAATGCTAGTATACACCAAAAACTTCCTTTAAGAAATCTAGTCTAAATTTGTTCTCCTTACTTGTGCATTTGCAATAAGACTAATTCTAGAATACTTTTAAGAGTGTTTCCTATGTCTCCTAAGTCTAAATCTGTGTTGTTTACTCATGTTTTAGCTTGGAAGCTAATGCTAATG
>CAIGQZ010035013.1:7550611-7603502 GCA_903798205.1 Danio tinwini | reverse complement strand
TGTGTGTGTGTGTGTGTGTGTGTGTGTGTGTGTGTGTGTGTGTGTGTCTTGTCGCTTAGGTTGACGTATGAGGAGCGCTATCCTGCTGAAGAATTTGCCCTCTAATTTGCCCATCTACCTTTTGCCACTTTTCCAAATGATCAACTAGAAGTCAAGTTATTATTTGTAGCTCTTACAACTAGGATCCATACATAAATACATAAAAATAAACAAATAAATGAGCATTTCCAGCGTTATGGATGTAGCAAAAACTCAAAACATAAATTCATATAGAAAGTATACGTTAACATTATATTGAAGCAAATGTTTATATTTTCCAAAACAACTAACCACAGAGTTATAGGAGCAGAAAAATCTGTAAACATTTTTATACTTTAAATGAGGAAAATTATCCTGCGTTATGGATGTGACAAAGTTTGCGAGTTTACAGTATACAACATAATTTGTAGAAATTCTGTGAATTAAATTGCACAACCCAAAAGAAACGATGCTAATCAAAAGGATAAGAGTCGGCTCACTATAGAACAAAAATCATTGATTTTATTTTATTTGACATTTTTACATTTATAAGGAAAAAGTGGCGTTATGAATGTGACATCTCCGTTATGGATGTGACGGATGTAAAATTGCCACTTTGTCTGACTTTGGTAAATCAAATATAATAGTTTGAAAACACAGACGGAGACATTTTTGAGCATTTTTAAAGTACTGTAAAATACTTGCTTGCACAAAAAAATGTAGAATTGGTTTCTCTATTTTGGTGAAAACTTAATTTTTTTCATGGCATGGTTGACATTTGCATGGAATTGCTCACATGTAAAAACAAATATGAAGAGATATTAAAATGAATTAAAAGCTTTGAAAGGAAGTGTATCACTGCTCCCACAAACAAAATAATAATAATCAAGAAAAGTTGATGATTATTATAACAAATGCTGTTTTTTTTGTTTGTTTCCTTGAGCAGTACATCAGCATTTTAGACACTGAAGACTGGAATAATGATGTGATTTCATCTTCACCGTTAAATATATAAAAAGCATTTTTTAAATATATTAAAATGGCTACATTACATTATAATAATCTTTCACAGTGGTTGCTTAGTGGTTAGCAATGTCACCTTACAGCAAGAAGGTCGCTGGTTCGGGTCCTGACTGGACCAGTTGCCATTTCTGTGTGGAGTTTGCATGTTGGCCTGGGTTTCCTCCGGATGCTCCAGTTTTCCCCACAGTCCAAACACATGCGCTATAGGGGAATTAAACAAGCTAAATTGGCCGAAGTGTACGTGTATGAATGGGTGTCTATGGGTGTTTCCCAGTACTGGGTTGTGGCTGGAAGGCCATCCGCTGTGTAAAACATATGCTGGAATAGTTGGCAGTTCATTTCACTGTGGTGACCTCTGAAAAGAGACTGAAATTAAATGAATGAATTAATAATCTTTCACAGTATTCATATTTGTATTGTAGTTTTTATCAAAGGTGAGCATAAAAATGGTTAATTATGCCGAAAATGTAAAGATTTAAATCTATAAATGTATTATTTTGTTCAAGTTAGTTACCACAGTGTAAACAGGCTTGCAGCATCGTTTACATACATGTAATGCTGCATGTGGATGTATATATCAAGCATATATATATATATATATATATAGATATATATATATATATATATATATATATAGATATCAAGCAGGGCTCAAAATTGCGACCATTTTGGTCGCATATGTGCCCGAAATTTAATCGATGCGACCTCATAATATATTTGGGAGCATTTGTGCAACTGCATATAATGGGGTAGTGCGACTTGTTTCGATTTTTTTCTAAAAACGTGCTGAATTGGACTTCCCTGCCACTATATTGGTTCATATTAGCTGTCAATCACTCAAGGCTTTCTGCTGTCAGATAACAGGGAGCTTTTAAGGGCACCAGCCGAGATCAATCGTGTGTTTTTGGAGAAGGTGCGCGAATCTCGATGCGTTGCATTCACTGTGTGTTCAGCTCAAATGTCCGCTAAATATAAAATCAAACACTGTACACATCATCTCCAAAGACGATCGGCTTTACTAAGTTTAAACTGAATCTGTGGCTCATAACAAAGAACGGTATTTACGCCGGTGGTCATCAAGAGAATCCTGCTCTGCCTGCTCTTATATTGCGTATATTGCCTGCTTTTCCACAAAAACAGAAAAATTAACATCACCGCATTACGACACTGAGCATTTACAATGACACAAACCGAAAGCAAAACTTTTAAAGAGTGGTAGAAGTGAGACTTTTCTTACTTTCTTTGGTCCATTCTTTCTTGAGATGTATATTATTTTTCTATTTACTGATGACTGCTTTGCAGCTTTCAGCATTGGATTGAATTATTTATTATAATCTTTGATTTGTTTTGTAGCAGAAATATTATTTATTAAATTTACATGCATATAAAAACAATAGTGCAAAATAAATATTACTTACTGCAATGCTTCATTTTAGTTTGATGCAAACCATAAATTTATTTTCATAAAGTAACAGCAGGACCTTTTACAGTACATAACTCTCATTTAAGCACATTCAGGGCAGCATGATAATGACAAATGTAATTCATTGTAAGTATTATTGACATCATCATCATCATTAATAATATTTTATAATTATTAAACATTCATTTTGAAATTATTGTACAGATATCAATAAGTCATCACAGCGTTAGTTAGTTGTTTCTGGTTTTTGTTAGTCCTGATTGATGTTGTTTTCAAATACAATAAATCACTTAATATACAATTTGCAGTGGTGATCATTCATTTTTGGTGGGCGCTCCTAAATTCTTTCTGGTGCTCCTAAATTTTTGAAGCTGGGAGCACCGGTGCTACCAAGTAAAAAAAGTTAATTTCCATCCCTGTCAAGTATACCATATTACTACCACCATATTACTAGTATGCATAGTATGGTAAAGACAATTCATTTAACCTGAAAGGTCCATTTAAAATGCATTCCTGGCCCATTGTGAGTTTTATATGACATTATTCTGTCAACTTTGCACTTTTTGTTGCATAAATCACATTTGCATGCACCATAACTCATTCTGCACGTTTAACATTTTTCATTTGAAATCTGCACTGCTGAAGCAAACAAGCAGTTTTTTGTAGCCCTGACACGGTTTCGAGCACAGCGAGGGCTGGGGCAGTCAGCTGGGGTGTGTGGGTGCAGCGGGAGGTTGGTGTGGTTGTTTGCTGGGTTTGCGTCTTTTTGGCCCAGGCCTGGCAGTGAGGGAGATGAATGGCCTCCTCCAACCGCCACACTAAGTAATACGCTGGATGATAAATCGCTGCTTTCATTGACACCAAAATTGGAATCATTGGGTCCAGGAACCAAAAAACTAAGAAGGGCCCTTCTGCTGGCACATGGTCATCTGTTAAAATGCCATACCTGAGGCCACACAGGGTAGTCCCTCCTCAGCCTCTCACTGAGATTAATGATGGGAAATGAGTCGGGGAATAGGGACCTTCTTAAGACACGGTCTCTCTGTGTTTATCTGGAGACCTAGACTCTGAAAAAAACTCTGGTTTTACACCTAAAAGGTTTGCTGCAGCCGTAAAAAATAACCCTGGGTGTTTATCTTTTTGTGCCATCATAGGAGACATTGATAGAATTGACAGTTATAATGGCTAAGCTTGTTGCGAATTACATGTTTGTGAGACAAATCGCAGTCTACATAGAATGATGCGTTCAGCCTAATGAGTTTTATAAATGATAGCACCGAAAAGTAACTTTTCTAGTCTTTAGCCCTTAACCTGCAAGTACTGTGTCATGGATTGACATTCAAGTCCATTTCCAGACTATTACCATGTTAAACCCCCTTTTGCTTTCAGAACTGCCTTAATCCTTAATGGTATATATTCAGCAAGGTACTGGACATATTCCTCAGAGATTGTGGTCTATATTGGCATGATAGCATCACGCAGTTGCTGCAGATTTGTCGGCTGCACATCCATGGTGCAAATCTCCCATTCCACCACATACCAAAGGTGCTGTATTGGATTGAAATCTGGTGACTGTGGAGGCCATTTGAGTACAGTGAACTCATTGTTATGTTCAAGAAACCAGTCTGAGATGATTCACGCTTTATGACATGGCCTTATCCTATTGTGGTCATAAAGAGATGGCAACAATACTCATTTAGGCTGTGGCGTTGACACAATGTTCAATTGATATTAATTAGCCCAAAGTGTGCCAAGAAAATATCCCCCACACCACTACACCACTCCACCATCCATGCTTTCATGTTGATGACACCAAATTTTGACCCTACCATCCGAACATTGCAGCAGAAATTGAGACTTATTAGACCAGGCAATGTTTTTTCCAATCTTCTATTGTCCTATTTTGTGTGAAATTGTGAAGCCAGTGTGAATTGTAGCCTCAGTTTCCTGTTCTTAGCTGACAGGAGTGGCACCCCGGTGTGGTCTTCTGCTGCTGTAGCCCATCCACCTATAGGTTGGATGTGTTGTGTGTTCAGAGATGCTCTTCTGCATACCTCGGTTGTATCAGCTGGACCTTTCTATCAGCTGGAACCATTCTCCTCTGACCTCTGACATCAACAAGGCATTTGTGCCCACAGAACTGCCGCTCACTTGTTATTTTCTCTTTTTCTGACCATTTTCTGTAAACCCTAGAGATGGTTGTGTGTGAAAATCCTAGTAGATCAGCAGTTTCTGAAATTCTGAAACCAGCCCGTCTGGCACCAACAACCATGCCACATTCAAAGTCACTGAAAACACCTTTCTTGCTCATTCTGATGCTCGTTTTGAACTGTAGCAGATCTTCTTGATCATGTCTACATGCCTAAATGTATTGAGTTGCTGCAATGTGATTGGCTAATTAGAAATTTGGGTTAACGAGCAGTTGGACAGGTGTACCTAATAAAGTGGCCGGTGAGTGTACATGAAGTAAAATAAAACCTTTTTTTTATATACATTACTGTAAGTACACTGTGTTACTTGGACTCATATGATCAAATGTAAAAATATCCAGCTTTCTTTTTTTTATATAGCATATAAGAAACAAGGTCATGGTGACTGTTTAGCATGTTTAACACTATGTTAATATGCTTTCTGAAATGTTCCGACTGAAAGAAAGCACAATGAAAGCAAATTGATGTGCGCCGCCATTACTGTGAAATAGAGTGACTGCAGTGTAAAGCACTTGTCAATGATTATGGACCCAATGTTAGGGAATGATGATTATTACTCATTTGCTACTGTTTTATGCTGAGGCTGCTCATTTGCATATTGTACCCAGGTGTGACAATCAGCGGAATGGGATTATCTCAGCAAACATGGAAATTCGTGTAATTCAATTTCTCCTAACAAAACATCCCCGTTGGAAATGTAACTTTTGCCGTTTCAAAAAGCACTGCTGTAGTGAGTCGTTTTGCAAACTCATTTAAAATGTCATTTGTTTTGCGCTTTTTATATAGCCTCATTGAACAAATCTACAGTTCATACTTTTATGAATATAAATATTTCTGTTATGGTGCTGTTTTTGTGACAGAAGGGCTTGTTGGAGCTTCTTTTGTGGTTTTTGTTCTCCTTTAAAGGTGCAGCATGTAAGTTGGACACCCAGTGGTCGAACTAGGTATTGCACACCTGTTCCACATGCAAGCGCAGGTTGTCAGATTGATGACATCAACAGGAATGAGCCTGACTATTGAGCCTAAAGACTGATTTAAGCCATGATCAAAATAAAAGCAACGGCACGCAATAGAAGGGAATATTTTTCATATCAAAAGAAGTTTTTGTTCTGACCAACACCTGACATTTATATTTTAGAAACGGCTGAACAACAGAAAACTGACAATGCTCACCTCAGGTACACCTCATGTGCTTTATTCAGTGTTAAATGCTAATAATGCGAGTTTGAATGCCATTTTACATGACATTTATTGCCATACTACTGAAAGCAGCAGCAGATAGTTCACCTCAGATCTTAGTCTTAGAAAAATAAACCGGTTGATATTGAACTTTAGATCTGTGACTCAGTGCAAGCCAACAAATTTCAGTGATTCAGCATCTACATTTAATAATGTTAAAGGTTTATTATGTATTAATTAGATTGTAAACTTCACCATTTTGTTGCACTATTCTGTGCTTTTAAATGGCTGTATTTCTGCTGTGGTGATTCGTCTGGTGCAAACAGCCCAATTGCTTATCACTACGTATCACGTAGCGTGTTGTTACAATGTAACTTGCTCACCTAATGTTTACGTTCATAATATTGATATTATTTGCTAATTAATAACCACTTCATGTGGAACTCTGAATCTGCGTCTCACTTCGGAGGCTGCTACTGTCCACCGGAGGTCACATTTCGCTCATGCATACTTTGAGAGGCTTCATGATTGAATGAATTAAATACTCTGTTTTCCTTTAAGGCAACCCGGGGTGCTGAATTCTAATTGGCTAAACTGGCATTGGGTGGGTTAAATGACCAAAACAAAGACAGCATTTTGGCATGTAACAGACATTTTCAAAGCAGAATATCATACTTTAGCATTGTTTTTCAGATAAACTAGAATGTTCGCTTAGCATGTTTCTTAAATATCTGCAAACATATTATTGTATTTTATGATTTAGAAGAGTCAAAAACTTACATACAGCACCTTTAATGAATGAATATAATTCATAGTTCTGCTTATATTGTTTGCTAAACAGTGGTGACTGTTTAACACCTTGTTAATATGCTTTCTGAAATGTTCAGACTAAAAGAAAGGACAATAAAAGTGTCCCTTAAAGGTGTCCTATTATGCACTTTTTTTTGTAAGACATAAATTAAGTCCCTGATGTCCCTAGAGTGTGTATGTGAAGTTTCAGCTCAAAATACCCCCCAAATAATGTTTTATATCTATTTAAAACTGCCCTTTTTAGACTTAGATCCAAATTGTGTCATTTTGGTGACTGTCACTTTAAATTCAAATGAGATTGTCAAAAGAGGGCGGAGTTACAAATATATTTTAGCATTAACATAGTGGCTGCTTCTCACTCAGAGCTGTTTATGCTTATAATTCAAAGATGATCACTAATGGAAGGGGCTTTCCCTTCTGATGACAGATAGAATGGGAGATGTTTAGTGGAAAAAAGCACAGCAAAACAAGGTACTTATATTAAGAGTAGCAAATAAGAGCTCACAAGTGCTCTTAAGACACATATTTTTATATTATACATTTATATATTTTTTTGCATTTTTATTTATATATTATACATTCATATATGGGTGACACAGTGGCTCAGTGGTTAGCACTGTCGCCTAACAGCAAGAAGGTCACTGGTTCGAGTCCAAGTTGGCATTTTTGTGTGGAGCTTGCATGGAGTTCTCCCCGTGTTGGTGTGGGTTTCCTCTGGGTGCTCCAGTTTCTCCCACAGTCCAAAGACATGCGGTAAAAGTGAATTGAATAAAGTAATTCATAGTGTATGAGTGTGTGTAAATGTTAGTGTATGGGTGTTTCCCAGTACTGGGTTGCAGCTGGAAGGGCATCCGGTGTGTAAAACATATGCTGAATAAGTTGGCGGTTCATTCTGCTGTGGCAACCCCTGATGAATAAAGGGACTAAAACTATGGAAAATGAATGAATGAACATTTCTATATTATATGAACACATTAATACCAGGTGGAAGCAGTTATACATGTCTGCTCATCAGTTGTGAACTGTTTTAATGGAACTTAGTATTTGGTGCTATCTAAATGTGCTGTTTATTGACTGAACACTAGTCTTTTATTTAAATGGCAGGTTGTAGAGGAGTGATCGTTTGTTGGTGAAGCAGTAAAAATTCTCTTCTTTTTTTCCTTATCATACTCCCATGGGAGGAATAGAGGTGCAGACCACCATAAATCAGACTGTTCCGGGGTTAAAGAGACCACTGACTACATTTATAGAGGTCAAATAGAGAGAGACAGGAGAGGAAATGTCCTCTGCGCTGGAAAAAAGTGATGTTGCTGTGGAGTGACACTGCCCATGGGACATTTGCGCATGTGCCTTTTGTGTAGCATTTAATTGGATATGAATATCTTTCCTGTTGAAAACCATGGTCAGCTTACACTGAAAATGGTATTGTTCTCTTCTATGTGCATAAAGAAATGTCAGTAAAGCTTTGGTTTAGGTCATGCTATTAACTACTGGGTTATTACCAGCCTATTATTAAGATTTTAACTGTTTATTAGTATGATCTCATTCTGCATCCCTAATCCTACCCAAAACCTAAACCCAACTTCTACCTTACTAGCTATTAATGAACAGATAATTAGTAGTTTATTAGTGTTAGTTAATGGTTTGTTAATACTGAGAATTGTGACCTAAACTAAACTGCAGAGATGGGAAGTAACGAAGTACAAATCCTTCGTTACTGTATTAAAGTAGATTTTTCTGGTATTAGTACTTTACTCCACTACTTATTTTTTGACAACTTTTTACTTTTACCCCTTACATTTTTACACAAATATCTGTACTTTCTACTCCTTACATTTTTAAATCGTCTTGTTACTTTCATTTTCATGTGTTTGGTGGCACGATCTATATTATTTCTTTTCATTGCGCAATTTGAACGCCTTTTTGATGCAGTCAGTCTATTTTTGTCATTGCGCCTGCATGCTGCAGTGCGTGGCTTTTTCAGTCAAGGCTATTGCACACCGTATGTGGGCTAGTTTATGAAGGTTCCAATAAGAAAGGCTAGGAGGATGACTACGCAGACGAGACAGAGGAAGACTGCGAATTTAACATGACGGATGCTGCCCTGTTTTCATGCTAATAAGACACATTTTGCTTGACCAGATCACAGGTAAACAAGAGAGACACATTCCAGTTTAAAAATATGCCATATAAATGCTTTCTTTTGTCCACTTCAAATCATACTGCACGGGATTTCTCTGGTCTTTCGATCTAATACTGTGAAAATTTATTTTTATTGATTTTTTTTTTCATTTTTTTTATTGACTATGATTTTACATATATAGACATATACATTTACAAATAAAAAATAACAAATGTTTTACAGCAACAAAAGTAACTCTACTGGGCAATTCATGAATAAAAATATAATGCAAAAGATCCTGAATTTATCACGTGAATAAAAGATCATGCACATGTTTTATAGGTTGTAGTCACGCCTGTGTGTGTAGCTTTTAGCATTATTATTATTTTTTTTATTATAATTATTTTAAAGTCAAGTAATGCACCCTTCATTATTGCATATTGACTGTACAAAAATTGCCTATGAACTATGAAGGCAAAACATTTATTTATATATATATATATATATATATATATATATATATATATATAAAATAATCGTTCATTAATCGTAATAGAGTTAAAATGTTCAATTAATTGAGATTTAGATTTTAGGCCAAATCGCCCAGCCCTACTATGAGATACAAATTTGTACTTTTTATGTATTAATATGTACCTTTAAGGTTTTGTATAACTATGTATGAAAGTGTACAGGCTTTCAGAGACAAACATGGGAGTTTTATAACCTTTATAGTGTTATAGTTAATACAAGTTTTATAATGTAAGGCTGCACGGTGGCCCTGTGGTTAGCACTGTCGCTTCACAGCAAGAAGGTCACTGGTTTGAGTCCCAGCTGGGTCACTTGGCATTTCTGTGTGGAATTTGCATGTTCTCCCCAGTTCTCGCTCCGATTTCCTCCACAGTCCAAAGACATTTGCTATAAGGGAATTGAATAAACTAAATTGGCCGTAGTGTATAAGTGTGGGTGAATAAGTGAGTGTATAGGTGTTTCCCAGTACTGGGTTGCAGCTGTAAGGGCATCCGCTGCGTAAAAAAACATATATGCTAGAATAGTTGGTGGTTCATTCCACTGTGGTTACCCCTGAAAAATAAGGGACTAAGATGAAGGAAAATTAATGAATGAATGAAGTTTTATAATGTTCATTGAAATAAATACAAGCTGTGTATCTATTGGCAATATAAATATTGATTAATACATGAAAAGTCTTTCATAAATCTCCTTTAATAAGAAACAAAATAGGCAGGACTGGATTTAATCCATTGGAAATTGACTAGATTGTGAAAAAAAGCAGTTTATTTTTCTTTGAACGAACGTACACTGATGAGTCTTGCACAATGAGATTAGGAACGTGTATTAAGAAGGGTCAATTTCACGTGGATTTAATTCCCTCTGCGTTTATGCAGATCCTGTTGTGGAACCAAGCGGGATGCAGCGAATTAATATCAGATGATGTGGATTTAAGGACGAAAAAAGCCACCAATGAAAATTAAAGCCTGCATCTCGTCTGCTTCAGTATCCTGAAGCTAACAAAATGCAAAACACCAAATGCCACCAAAAAAAAAAAAGCATTAAAAACAGAAGCCATCCAAAGATCCATGTTTATTTCATCGGGCTGCGCTATTCGCTATAATTTGCTGATTGTGAGTGGCCTTAAGATTCATCTTGCTTTTGAATGCAATTACGGCAACTTGTCCAGAAGCATTTGCGCGCACACTCCTTTTCCCAGCTCTGCCGGAAAGCAACAACAGCATCTCTTCATGACCCCGAGCTTAAAATACCAGCTTGTTGCGACAAACCAAAAACTAAGTGTGCCCTCGAGAGTGTGTTTCTGATCCGCGTCTGCAGGCGTGACGCGTGGAAACAGAGAGCTCTTCACGTGGTTTCACACTTCTTAATGTAGCCCAATGATTTGAGGACTTCTGAAAATAGCGCTTTTGCTTTCAAAGGAAGAAGGAGATGAGAGCAAACATAAGTCAGGTGTTCCACAATCAAAGAGAAAGAACTGTAGAAAATGAGGCCCTTTGCTCTTCTTCAGGCTCCGCTAATGGCGCCGCGCCGCTCTATGACTGCTGATGACTTCCAAAAACACATTTAGACATCATAAGGGCTTTGATATCAGCCGAAAAAAAGACGGTGCGATAATTTGCCAATATTATCATTGAAGGACTAACGTTTTAGCTTGTTTTAAATTCCACTACAACACATTTCGGGTGGCTGAGTTTAGAAACTTCATGCGAATAAGACTATGAGGAGGTGCATTAGGGGATTGTTGTTTCATCAGATATCCACCTAATGGCCACTAGTGTGTTTTGAGACGCAATCGTGGTCTTTTTTAGAGCAAACTCGTGTGTGTGTTTTGCATCATGAATTGGTCCCGGATGAAAGAACAGAGAAAGCCTTTTAACATGTCTTCATATAGACCTGCTGCAGTTTTATTATTCAAAAGACACTGGCTAAATCTGTCTTGGTTTTTCATCGCCTTGGTTTTTTGCTTGAGTGATACTGGAGTGTGATTTAGTTGGTTCGACTATATATTAAAGTGGGCAGAGATCTTGGTCTTCTAACTCTGAGGCAGTTTAGCTTGAGAATGACTGAACCAATTGGAATTTTGAAAATTGTAATTGTTTTTATTTTATTTATTATTTATATATTTTGTTTATTATTATTATTATTATTTACTATATTTTTATTATTTTTATATTGTATTTATTATTATTATTATTATTATTATTAGTAGTAGTAGTAGTAGTATTTATCTATTTATGAAAAATTATATATACTTTTATATATATATTTTTTATTTAATTTTATTTAATTTTATTATATATTGTATTTAGGGTTATTATTATTATTATTGTTGTTGTTGTTATTATATTATTATTATTTGCTTTTTATTATTTATATATTTTATATATTTTTTATTGTTATTATATTATTATTATTGTTTATTAATTGTGTTAATATTATTGTTATTATTATTATCATTATTATTATTACTTATTTTATTTCTCCATATTTTTTATTTTATTTTATTTATATATTTTATTATTTTTTTTAATTATTATTATTTATATATTTTATTTTTTTATTCATTATTGTTATCATATTATTTACTTATGTTTGTTATTTATTTTATACTTTTTATATTTTATTTATATTTTGTTTAATGTTATTTTTATTATTATTTATTTTTACATTGTATTTATATATTTTATTTATTATTATTATTATTATTATTATTATTATTATTATTATTATTATTATATTGACCTCGTGATTTTATTTTATTATATATATATTTTTATTTCTTTATAATTTTAGATTTTTATTTCATTCTTATTTTATTATTACTCTTTTATTTAGGTTTATTTTATTTCAATAGCATGACTGGCAAATTGCTTATTATTGAAATGCTATGCTATTTAGTCAAAAAACATAATTCAGAAAAAGTCACGAAAATAGATTTTCATTTTTAAGATTGTCAAAAGATTATATTTTTACAATGATGTAAAATTAATAGTGTGTAAGATTATATTTAAATGACAGCAATGCTCATCTAAATGTAAAAATAGGGAACGGGCATGGAAAAATAAATACAAAAATCTTGTGGACGTGTATCTGAAATGTACAACAAAACATACCATAATGTATTTCAGATGGACAGAAATGTAGACAGCGCCCTATAGTGTATTTGTCATCTGAAACATAGAACTGAATGTTTCCTGAGCAATGTATTTTATGTTTTGCAAAAAGTAGGCTGAGACATGTATTTTCAATGAACCTAGGCTGAAATGAACAGCCTGAGAGCTCACAAAAAGTCTGTCTTTAAATAATTATTGATCACTGTTAAATTTCAATTCCCCTACGGAAAAAAGAAGTAAGGTTTTACTTCCAAAACCCAGCTGTACTCTATACTGAAATTGTATGTTATGACTTGCTGTCTGATTCTTTCAGAGATGCAAACAATCTAGATGACAAAGCTGGAGTGATTATCATCTGTGTCTCAGGCCTTGCACAGATTCATGGTTCAGATGCTGGTGTATTTCACACACCTGATGCCCCATTTGCTGAGGCATTCAGGTGAATTAGTGAATAAAACCACTGCGCTTTTAGTGTTCACTGTTATTACATCCTTCACCCTTACCGCACAAACAGATGCCATTTTATCATCACCTTATATAAGGCCAGATATTGAAATCCATTAGTAGTTATAATTAGCATTGTTTTAATGTTTCAAAACTGTTTTTCGGGGAGCAGTAGGTCTAAAAAAAAGTGTAGAAGGATATTTTTGCAGCTCTTTTCGATAAAATTCAAAATGATCAGTGACTAGTGTACTCAAAAAGGACTAAATTCAATGTCTTAGGGATAAAGTACATCCAGGAGGATGTTATTGGTATACAACATTAGTTATCTACATGTTAAAATCTTTAGGTTTTCCTAAATGTTTTAGACGCACTCTAGTAAAATCACTTAGACATTAGCATGTTATGTGTCTCCTAAACGTGATTCTGGCCTTTAATGAATGCATTAGGGATTATTTTTGTTGTTTTAAGAGGAAGCAGATTAATTTTTGTGAATGCCATAGCAATTTCAGATCCTCAATAACTTCTGATTTACCCAGTCTTTTGCTTTTTCCGCATGCAGATTTTCTTCAATTAATAGTACAAGCACATTTGGAAAGGTCAGTTTTTCCAAACCTCTTTTAATATGTCACGTTTTTTTGTAAGTCATAGAAAGTGGAGACTTAGCAGCACAATATATTAGTGAGAGAATATATAAAAAAATAAAAATAAAAAAGTGGACATCTCAAAAGATTTTTTCAAAAGAATTTTCATCTGATGTATACAACAATGTATGTAATTTTATGGTAACAAAGTGCTATATAATTAATGTAAATTTTTTACTGTACTAATTTACTGATAATCATCAAAGTAGCATTATTAAAAGTTTTTAAAATACATGATTTGATTACATTTTAGCAAATTTATTACTATTTTTATTATTATTCATGTTTCCTCTTGGTTGCTTTTCAAATCCTCAATGCAATCAAGCAGAAATGTGTTCTGAGTTTGAGTTTTTATGGCATTTTTAGCCGCTCTCACCTTCCCAGAGTTTTTCCCAGCCGATGATTCCGTCGCAATCAGACAGCTTTAAAAGCCCTTAACCGACTCTTTTAAAGCATTCACGGAGCTTTGTAAGGGTCCGATACATTCCAGAATCAAAAACAATTGGCCACCTCCCGCTCTCCCTCGTGAAGCCAATACGAAAGTAACTGAAACTGCAATTCATCTACTCTCCTTTGGGGGCTTGCTCCAGGAACTCCAGATGTTCACTGACTGCAATGCTAAATTGGCCAATTTTACAGCTCATAAATACATGTTTACAGCCTGGTACAAAACATGGTTTTGATGCATGTAGCTAATATTACCCTTCATGACAACTGTGAGGGGGTGAATTAATTTTTTAATTAATCTGTTTCAATTTTATTAAGTTATATTAAGTCTGCATAATTAAGGACGTGGCCACTTGAGTGACAGCTAGGTCTCACTGACTGCTGAACATGGCATATACATCATATTTTTGTTTTGTTTTATGTGGCTTTACACAGTCAGTTGCTTTTTGGAATTATTTCTTACAATTATCAGATGATATGGCATGCTGTGCACTTAATTGTGCAAACGTGCAATTGTGTTAAGACGTGCAAACAAAATGGCGACAATTGGCCACGTCTACTTGTAGCTTCATTTGTGCTCTTCAGAAACCTATGGGTGACGTCATGGATACTACATCTATATCTTTTACAGTCTATGATCAAAATGACATGTTAGTATCAGGGAAGATTTCTCTGATTAGTGAATTCAGAAATCAACAGGTCAATGGATACAGATTCAAAAGTTTCTGTTGTTTTTTTTGCCTGTGATGCTAGTGGTAGATCTCGTTGTTGCTGGAACTGAACAATAAGCTTGCTTCGCATTAGAATTACTCATATTTTGCTTGAGAATGTTCTAAACTAATCAATTAATGGTAACTAAAGTTATTTAGCTACACGCTAAATAACTTTACCATTAATTGATTAGTTTAGAACAGGTTCATTTATTAATTCAATCATTTTCTTTTCGGCTTAGTCTCCTTATTAATCAGGGGTCGCCACAGCAGAATGAACCGCCAACTTATCCAGCATATGTTTTACACAGCGGATACCCTTCCAGCTGCAACCCAGCACTGGGAAACACCCATACACACTCATTCACACACATGCACTACGGACAATTTAGCTTACCCAATTCATCTATAGCACATGTGTTTGGACTGTGGGGGAAACCGGAGCACCCGGAGGAAACCCACATCAACACGGGGAGAACATGCAAACTCTACACAGAAATGCCAACTGACCCAGCTAAGGCTCAAACCAGCGACTTACTTGCTGTAAGGTGACAGCGCTACGCACTGAGCCACCTAGCCACCCTAACAGGTTCACTTTAACAATGTAGGTCGAGAGCCATTCCTCCACACACCTTACTCCTCCGTAGCTGTACTAGAAGTCTCCTCTTGGTTGCTACTATAAATGCCATCCAATAATGACAGCTGTCACTGTATTTTTTATTTATTCCTTTTTGCAATGAATGTCTTGAAAGTGGGCATCACGGTGCCGCAGTGGGTAGCACGATCGCCTTACAGCAAGAAGGTTGCTGGTTCGCGTCCCCAGCTGGGTCAGTTGGCATTTCTGTGTAGAGTTTGCATATTCTCCCCGTGTTGGTGTGGTGCTTCGGTTTCCCCCACAGTCCAAACACATGCGCTATAGGTGAATTGAATAAGCTAAATTGGCTGTAGTGTATGTGTGTAAATGCAAGAGTGTATGGGTGTTTCCCAGTGTTGGGTTGTGGTTGGAAGGAAATCTGTTGCTTGAAAAACATATGGTGGATAAGTTGGCGGTTCATGATTAATAAATGGACCAAGCCGAAAAGAGAATGAATGAATGAATGTCTTGAAAACACTTTCTTTTTTACAGTGTCTCTAATTATTATTATTTTATTATAATTTTTTATGACTTAAGAAGCCACAAGCCTCCCAGTTTCTCTCTGGTTTTTATCTGTGCCTTTTTTTCGCAGGAATCTACATACAGTACAGTATATGGGCTGCCCCATAATTTAAAAGTCTCAATGTATCAACATCAAACACTTCTTTTAATTGACTCAGAAACGCACTTAGCACACTGCATGCGATTGGAAATGGGATATTATGAACTGTCAGTTTGCATTTATCGCAATTTTGCTCTGGGATTGGGAAAAGCAAGGGAAAACAGGAGCCGGCCTGGAGAGAGCCAGTTACTGCAGAGCGAGTGACCATTTAAACACTTTATCTCTGCTCTAACCACACACTCAACACACACACACACACTTAGAGTCAATGTTTTGTCATCCGATACGCAACAATGTTGCAGTTTCTCCACCAAATGGTTCATTCTTTATCTCATAATGATTAGCCCTCAGAGGCGGCATGGTGGCTCAGTGGTTATCACTGTCGCTTCACAGCAAGAAGGTCGCTGGTTCTAATCTCGGCTGGTCCTGTTGGCGTTTCTGTGTGGAGTTTGCATGTTCTTCCCATGTTGGCGTGGGTTTCCTCCGGGTGCTCCGGTTTCTCACACAGTCCAAACACATGCGCTATAGGTGAATTGGGTAAGCTAAATTGGTCTTAGTTTATGAGTGTGTGTATGAATGCAAGAGTGTGTGGGTGTTTCCCGATACTGGGTTGCGGCTGGAAGGGCATCCGCTGTGTAAAACATATGCTGGAATAGTTAGTGGTTCATTCTGTTGTGGCGACCCCTGATGAATTTTGGATATTTTTAAATGTAATAATGTTTTAGTAACTCATTTCTGATAGCTAATTTCTTTCGTCTTTTCCATGAAGACGTTGCGTAATATTTTTCGAGTTATTTTTAAGATAATAGTATTCAGCTTAAAGTTCAATTCAAAGGCTTAACTAGGATAATTAGGCAAGTCATTGGACAACACTGATTTGTTATGTAGCTAATTAAAACTACAAATAATATTGACCTTTATTATTATTAAAATCTGCATTTATTTCAAGTCAAACTAAAAGAAATAACTCTTTCTTCAAAAGAGAGAATATAGAAAATACTGTGAAAATGTCCGTGCTCCATTTAAACACACTGTAAATAACGCTGAGTTCCACACAATCGATTTGTGTTGGGAAAACATGAAAGAATTAACAGGATTTTACAAATGTAAGTAGATTGAATTGTGTTCTTGCAAAAACTCAAGAATTGTGTTGTTTCAGCTCTATTTAAATAAGTAGTTCGAACAAACAGCAAATGTCATTTTTTGATTTGTTCAGTCGACTTGGGACAACTTGAAGGAATTAGGTTAGCTTATTTGTTTTTGTAAATGTAAGTGGATTGAACATAAAACAATTAGGTTGTCCCCCAAAAAAACTCAAGAATTGTTTTGATCAAATTTATTATTTTGAATAAGTAGTTTAAACAAACAGCAAACATAATTTTTGTTGGAGTACATTAATTGGAAAATATTCATTCATTCATTCATTCATTTAATTTCCTCCAGCTTATTCATTTATTCATTTTTTGCCGCTTTTCCGGGGCCGGGTCGCGGGGGTAGCAGTCTTAGGAGAGAACCCCAGACTTCCCTCTCCCCAGACACTTCCTCCAGCTCCTCCGGGGGGAGCCCGAGGCGTTCCCAGGCCAGCCAGGAGACGTAGTCCCTCCAGCGTGTCCTGGGTCTTCCCCGAGGCCTCCTCCCGATGGAACATGCCTGGAACACCTCCCTAGGTAGGCTTCCAGGAGGCATCCGAAACAGATGCCTAAGCCACCTCAGCTGACTTCTCTCGATGTGGAGGAGCAGCGGCTCTACTCCAAGCTCCTCCCGAGTGTCAGAGCTCCTCACCCTATTCGTAAGAGTGCGCCCTGCCACCCTTAGAAGGAAACTCATTTCGGCCGCTTGTATCCGAGATCTTGTCCTTTCGGTTATGACCCAAAGCTCATGACCATAGGTAGTCCCTTATTAATCAGGGGTCGCCAGAGTGGAATGAACCACCAACGCATCCAGCATATATTTAACACAGCAGATGCTTTTCCAGCTGCAACCCATCACTGGGAAATATATATAAATAAATATTTCACAGGAGGGCTAATAATTCTGCCTGTACTGTACATTCTATGTCCTTTAATAACAGAAAATGGGTTTTAAAGAGGTCAGGCGTTTTTGTCTGAGCACATTAATTGTAGCCATTACCAAAATTAATCTGATCAAAGCATGAACTGGCTTATTTCTAAATTGTCTCTTAATATTGTTGTCTGGCTAAACACTGGGGGTATTGCACTATGGAAATGACGTCCTTTATGAAAAATGCAGTTTTTTTATTTATTTTATTTCTATTCTCTCAGAGAGCAGGTCCCTGGTGAGCGGCGTCTGAAACTTATGACTAGCCATGTCTACAGACATCACGGCGCAACCAAAGCATGGCAGAATGACAGATCGTGCCTTCAATATGTACTGACAAACAAATTAGTGAGAAGATGCTTTGCGCTGCATAACAGATGTGGTGGGCGCCGTGGTTCGGAACAGCCATCAGAAAAAAAATCTAAAAAAAACCAAACAAGCACCCCATCTGGACCAGTGTAGCCCAGCGGCCCACTCATTCACTTAGCCCGACAACAGAGATAACACACATTAGAGAGACTGCTCGCGTCATCACAACAAACGCCAATGAGTGAGAGCGGCTCAGAGGAAATACAGTATGGACACTTTAGTCTTATTAAATGTTATTACAATGGGATTACAATGTTAACTCATTAAACACACTTTTCATTAGTTTGTTTGTTTATTCAAAACATATCCAGCAGTGCACATGCATACATCACAACAGAATTGTGTCATTGTTTCTAAAAAGGAAAAACAAAAGTCACTTAATTAACGCTATTAACAAACCATTAAAGGGGTAGTTTATCCAATGTTGATATCATTTATTCTCCCTTCAAACCATTATGAGTTGTTAAACACACATAAGGGTGGCAGCACGGTGGCTCAGTGGTTAGCACTGTCGCCTTACAGCAAGAAGGTCACTAGTTTGAGTCCCGGCTGGGCCAATTGGCATTTCTGCATTTCTGTGTGGAGTTTGCATGTGCTCCCTGTGTTGGCTTAGGTTTCCTCCGGGTGCTCCGGTTTTCACCACAGTCTAAAGACTTGCAGTAAAGGTGAATTAGGTAAGCTAAATTGCCCATAGTGTATGAGTGTGTGTGAATGAGTGTGTATGGGTGTTTCCCAATACTGGGTCACGGCTGGAAGCCATTCGCTGTGTAAAACATATGCTGGAATAGTTGGCAGTTCATTCTGCTGTGGCGACCTCTGAAATAGAGACTAAGCCGAAGGAAAATGATAGATGAATGAAACGCACAAAAGAAGATATTTTGAAGAATGCTAAAAACATGCAACCATCGACTTCCATAGTATTTGTTCCATATCGATTCTTATGTATGGTGGCCGAAAGAGCTCAAACTTGCTGCAAATTAAAAAAAACAGTAGTCTCATGAAGCTAGAAGGTCTGGGAAGTTTAGCCACTTTGAATGGTCAAGGAATATCTATAATGCTATTTGACAATCCAGGCTCATTCTGAATATGTACCTCTATATTAATTTCGGGAGAGCACCAAATACGTCCCATGAGGTATGTTTTTTGCAGGTTTGTTTTCGCAAATCCACCAGAGGCCACTGTGTATGCTTTTTGAGATCTCAAATTTCTCTTGCGAGTGCCCTTCGTGCCTGCTGTCCTCACGTAAATCCACCAGAGGCTGCTGTCGACTGACTGATCGACTGACCAATCAACTGACCCACCCTCCTCCTTCCTTAAATCCAACTGACAGTGTTTTCAAAAGCAATCCAGAAAAAAGAAAAGCCCTCGCAGCAGCCTGATTTTTACTACGTTTTCTCACTTTACCGCATTCTCACTCTGTTAATTGTTTGGTTTTTTTTTTTTTTTTGGTTTTTTTTTTGGCTTTTGATTTTGTCTTAGCTGCTTTTTGGAACTGTTTTTCGGCAGATTCTAACCCCGTCGCGGTCAAGTCTCTTTCACTTCACAAGTCTGCCGACGTAAGCTGTGAGCCACTAGACAAATGGAAAAGCTGTCCAAATAAAGGGAAGAGGTCAGCTGGTAAGCGTGAAAAGGAACGGCGTCATATACTGCCCCGTAGTGTTCGGTGTAAAGATGAAATGCAGCCATACGTACTTCTGGCTATAATTTGCGATCTCCAGAAATGTATGTAGGGCTATGTTTTCAGAATGAGCCTATGTTGCTGTTTGATTGACCTATTGGGTTTTGTGCCACATCATGTTTAGTAGTGTGGAAATGTCAGCAAAATGGCAGCCGAGTTTTTTCCTTAAATTCCTTAATAATCTGCCAATGGGGTAAGCAAAATAATTTTATTTCAATGCGACAACAAGATTGTTTTTGCTTACCACTTTGGCAGATTATTTTGGTTTTCAACCATAGACTAAAAAATATAGATGTAGTATCCATGACGTCACCCAGAGGTTTCTGAAGAGCGCAAATGAAGCTACAAGTGGGTGTGGCCAATCGTCGCCATTTTGTTTGCGAGTCATCGCACCAACCGGAGGTAACCCAAAAAGGGCAAAGCAGAGCGTGAGCGGAGCTACAGATGCCTGTTAGAATTTTGCTTAGACATGCTTTTTTTTTTTGGGAGAAACGCTTAATACTTGATACTTAATAATATATATATAATACTTAATAATGGCTTGTTTGTGCTCTGACCACATGTGCTTGGTTGTATACTATATCAATAAAGTGTTTAGTCTTTAAAAACACTGTTGTAATACATTGAGCCACTAAGTATTGCTTATATGACCTTTTTCTACAGGAGGAAAACACAAATTACTTCCAAATACTTCAAATATAGTCTGTGTTAGTCAATGCAAAGCTAATTAATAAATCCAGGCATAACACTGAATGACAATCTGTCAGATTCTGGAGTGCTTTACAGGTCTAAAGAAAATTATAAATGATGAATTATCTTAAAACAAATACATTTATAGAGATGGTAAAGTATATAAGAATTTCACTCACCTGGGAAATGGAGGCAATTTGAATGGTTTGTGAGCACAATTAAGTGCACAGCATGCCATATCATCTGATAATTGTAGGAAATAATTTCGTCATATACACAAAAATATGATGTATATGACGAGTTTAGCGGCAGCTGAGGTGAAGTGACGGCGATCAGCGAGACCTAGCTGTCACTCAAGTGGCCACAACCCTAATTATGCAGACTTAATATAAATTAATATAATTGAAATGGATAAGTTATACCCCCCCCCCCCCCCCCCCTCACAATTGTTATGAAGGGTAATATTAGCTATATACACCAAAATGTATTTTTGTACCAGGCTGTAAATACATTTTTTTTCTGCTGTAAAGTTGGCCATTTTAACATCGGGTCTATAGAAATGTGCTCTAATATGGATCCAGGAGTTTCGATGAATTGCACGAGGGAGAGCGGGATGCTGCTGCTTGGTTTCAAGGAAAAACTCATTTAATTTTGACTTCTTATTTCTAGAAACAAGACAATTCTTTTCCTTGTCCAAAAAATGCTTCTTCATTTAAGAATCTTTTGATTTTCGGACTAGAAACAAGACAAAAACTCAGCAGAGCAAATGATGACAGAATTTGTATTTCATTTTCATAAACTGTCCCTTTAAAACTTCATGTCTAGTTACCCAGACATGAAATGTGATCTTTTAATAAAAATCAGCCGCTGTGACATAAATGCAGCCGTAATTGAAGACATATCTGTGGCGAAAGCTACAGACGGTGAGTGAAATAGCTGCAGATGGTTATTGCGACATAAAGAGAAAACAAGCACAGGATGCATGCAAAGAGAACGAGGACAGAGGGACTCATAAATGAAAACACTGACTGACAGAGACACTGGGAATAATCCTGACAGCTTCAGCACAGGGAAATAAAGCACTGTCAGTCGCTTTTCAGGAATACAACAGATTGTTTTTTGCTTTAAACCACAAGATGATCTTAGCAAATCATTGGTGTTAGTGACAACTGACCATAGAGCATTACATTAGTTAACATGAACAATACCATATTTATAAATGTTGGTAACCCTGCATTTGTTGTATTTACAAAACAGTTATATGTTTTTTAAATAGCATTAAAAACAGATTAATTAAGCAATAATGAAATAATCTTATTTGGGATTGTTATGTGCATATGTGTAAAACTTTTTTTTTTCTTTGTGTGACGCAGCAAGAAAGCAGCAGAGCTTTTATTATGCTGCAGTCCACCATTTCCGGTTCCTCCACACTTGATCACATGGAGAAGATCAGCACTGTTTTATCATACTAGATGCAGGCTACATCCAAAATTGCCTACTACTCAGTAGGTACTACAGTTAAGCTTAAATTTACTACATGACCATTAGAAAAGTGCGTTCTATACAGTATGAATGTGAGTAGCATGAATGGAACTCGGGCGTATCACATTCGCCATTTCTCATTATCACGTGACCTACCTGTGTTAGTTACGTCACTTCACTCTCATTCATGAATCAGACCCCCTAGTTTGTCATGATTCCTCGATCGCTGAATCTATCTAGCAGCTATCAATGATGGAGATTGGTTCAAGGATGACGGTCACTGGACGTGACCGAATTCAAGAACATGATCTGTGCTTTACATGTATGATATTATGGTGTGTGTAAAATCAAAAAATCAAAAAATGTTTTTGTTTAAGTCTTTCCCAGTAGGTACCAAGAGAATCTGCTTCCCTACCATTGATGTTTTACACCAATCTGTAATTTAGGTGTATTATGGTAGGGGAAGCCTTAACGCATGGCCTGAGTGAAGTAACTGATGTGAGATGTTCCGGGAGTGAAATCTAAAAGAGAAAGTAAGATCATGAATAAAAATAAGAGTTATACAACCTTCCTTTGGCTTAATCCCCACAGTTTTAGATCTGTTTTAGATCTTGTCTTGACAAGAGAGCAAAATAAAGAAGTCTTATTTTTATGATTTGTGTCATTGGCATTGTGTCAGATTGCACACTTAACATAGTATGTTACTAATATATTACTAAATATATTACTAAATATATATATTACTAAATGACCATTAGAAAAGTGCGTTCTATACAGTATGAATATATATAGTATATATAGTATGTTAATATATATATATATATTACTATATATATAGGTTATATATAATTTTTTTTTATATTTATATATATTTTAATCGCAAAGAAATCACTAAAAAAATTTAGTGAAAAACGAGTGAGTCTGATGAATTCTCCCGTTGTGCATCATGGGATCGCGTAGCGTCCATCAGATGCGTACTTCAGAATCTCGGCGGAAGTAGCAGGCCATCCGGGTAATTCTTGCATATTGTATTTTAAATTTTAACATACTACTCTGCTTGCATACTGTTTTTTGTGTGCTATAGTATGGAAGTATGCGATTTCAGACGCAGCCATCGTCTACTGTGCAGTCTAATAAAACACCAACTCGGAAATGGAGGGTGTGTGACATCATTAGCATGAACTCACAGCACACGCACCATCTCACTGGTTAGAACTGCTTATTTATCTGCATTTAAACATCATTTGACACATTTGGATTGCCAAAATCAGCTTATAAAACATTTCTTTAGGTTTTTGGATGTTTTAATGAAAAAAAAAAATAGATAGATAAACGTCAACAGATGGAGTCAATACAGATTGCATATCTGTTTCTTTTAAACATGGGATGATCTTGTATTATACAGTATGGATGGCAAGCCATAACTGAGAAGTGTTAGATATGAGAATGTGAGAAAACTGCCTGGAGAAAGCCAGAGAGAGAGAGAGAGAGATGTGTTAGACAGTCAAAAAAAAGGCGAGAAGAGGGATTGCTAGTGAGAACGTATCATTGTTGGATGGCGTCTGTGGGCCTGTGAATGACACTCGGAGAAATAGTAAACAAGGCAGAGACGCAGTTGATCTGAGGCTAAGCGCGCGGAGCAGACGGAATAAAAAGACGGAGATCAGATAATTCAGCGTGATGTATGGAGTGGAGTCTCTGAGGTGAAGGGATTGAGTGTGAGGAGTCGACTCAGATTAAAAACAAACATTGTCACAGGGTGTAAGTGTTGATCTGCTCGACTCCACAGCTGACTCGCGCTCTCGGCTATTATTAGCTGCGCTAGTTATTACATTGAGTCTGGTGATACCTCTGTTGCCTGGAAGGTATATTGAAGTCCACTTACTTTTGTTCTTCCTTTCTTCTAAATGGATTTCTGTGATGCAATTCAAACTGCTTAACGTATGGACTCTTTGTCGTCGGTCTTAAAGGGAAAGCTTACCCGAAGATTCTGTCATCATTTATGCATCCTCATATCTCTTGAAAGTGTGGTTAATCTTTGTAAGATCGCATATAAGCTACCTGTGAAATAAATAATAAAATGTTTTTCTTAAATCACACCATTAACTCTATTTATACAACAGTTCTGTCTGTTTCTCGAATCTGATATCCGTGAGATAAAGCACTCGTACAACCTCTTCACCCTTGTGTATTACTCCGCCCACAGTTTGACAAATATTGCAGCTGTTGGACAACATAATGTATATTTGAGGCTTTTTCAGGCGAGAATGTAGTTGTTTGGATTGCAACTATGCAGTTTATTTAGGGATAGTGCCTATTTTAAATATTCATAATTTCAGAGATTCAACTCATTGGCGGCCATTAGCCTGTCATATTGAGCAGAGCAAAGACAGTTGACATTGCACCACAAGATGGCGACAGAGACTGCATAATAAATCCTTAGTGGAGAAAAAAAAAATTCTGCGTACTTTTTAAGCTGAACAAATCATTACAAAATAAATTAAGTGACATTCTAAGTATTATTAATTAATTATTATTAATTATTAATTATTGTGATCTCCCAGTTGCAGCAGAGAAATACTGGGAAATCTCTGTAGACTGATGGCATTTCATGCTGTTCAGCCTTATAATCCTAAAATGTGAGCAAAATCACCTGTTTTGTCATCACTTTAGACATTACGCTAGAGAATCATTCAAATACTAGCTCTAAAGTGACGTTTATGAAGTAGCAATGGTTTCTGCTGTTCTGACGGTCAGCTGCAGATGTGTATGAACGGTGGAAGAAAGTAGTTTCTCATACAAAATAATTTTTAGACTCTGTCTTTGAATCTCTTTTTTATATACATGATTATGCACTTGAGCTGTTGTATGATTTCACACTCGTAGCAGTGCAATATGGCTGTATAATGGCTACTCAATCTTGGGACTGAATAATATATAGGTTATTGTCAAGAGTTCACACTTAGATATTGTTGACGCTATTAGCATGCTGTCCCAGGACAGAACCCTGAGCTCAGAGATAATTGAATCCAGGGCTCCTGCCAGGTCAATTAACATGTAAGGGCTCCCCCTGGTAAAGGAGGAGATGGGGTGGAAGGGGTGATTCTTCCAAAACGAAGATAAGGCAGTAGGGTTAAATCGGTCTATTTATTGTAGGCTTGGATCAATCTGATTGGATTATTGCTGATTACAGATGAGAGGTTAGCCACGGTCAATCATATCACATCCTCCTCTTGAAATTAGTTAAAAAACTTCACTTCTGTCAGCTTCGCTTTTCAATTAAAGATTTAATAAGCTGTTACTGCTTAGTGTTTTGTGTCAAGTACTTATGTAATAAATGAGATAATGTTCATCCAGGAAGTTGTTTTTGTCGTATTGCTATTTTGAAGTTTTATATAGACAATATAGTTATGAATGAATCAGCATTTTTGAATGAATCGAGTGAGTCAGTGATCCAGTGAGCTGTTCATAAATACAGCCACATCATTCTTGAATGAATCAGCTGTTTTGAATGAAACGATTTATTAACGATTCAGTGGTAAACACAATGAACTGCTAAATGATTATTTATCAAACTGCTGGCACATTCATAATTAACCATTTCAGTTGTTTTATGTCACTTATTATATCTATATGCAACATTTTTAAATAATATGAAGTTATTTAACTAAATGTAAATGTCCGAACTTGACCTGAAACATGACACATTTAAAGTAATAAAAAATGTCAACCATTAAAGATGTACCTTGCAATGAATTTAAACAGTAAATTAGAAACGTAGCATGTTTCTTGAATATCTGCAAACATATTATGCTATGTTTATACTTACGAAGAGTCAAAAACCTACAACAGCCCCCTTAAATGTCAACTTTTATTCCTAAAAAGGAAACGAAAGATGTCTTCCTTGAGTCTCGTCAAAGTTGTAGCTCTTGGCTAACTTGGATTTCCGCTGAACTTTCCAGTCAGATTCAACTTGAGGGCATTTCACGTGTGCGAGTGTGTCTACGTCTAGCGATAGAAGCTAAAGATGGAGACCAATTTCTTTCTCCCTAGCACATCCTGAATGAATCCCAGACACCTTCTGATGAAGCAGCCCGCGGCTTGAAGCTGCGATCAGTCTCATCTTGCCCTGACTGGCCACATCGTCACCACCGCAGCCGGGATGGAGAGACTTTTTATTTCTGTCCAGACCCTGTATCATAAAAGCAGGTTTATATTTATATACAGTGGGGGAAATGAGTATTGAACACATCATGTTTTTTTCCTGGGAATGATATTTCTGAAGGAGCTGCTGAAAAAAAAGTAGCTGTTGAAAAAAAATATTAATAAAAATCAAGAAAATTTACTGAAATGTATTTAATACTTTATAGAAAAAAATTTTTTTGGTGGTGGCAGCTTAAAGATGACTCGTATGGAGAATAAAGTCACATGCATTGCTCAGGTTTGAGTTTTTCACAGACTCAAATCTGAGCTTTATTATGTATTTTCTATTGGATTGAAGTCAGGTGATTGGCTGGGCTGTTCTACAACTGGATTTTCTTCTTGTTTCTTTGGCTGTGTTTTGGATCATTGTCTTGCTGAAATGTCCACCCTGGTTTAATCTTCATCATCCTAATAATGTAAATCAGAGGTGCACAAAGTAAGGCCTGCGGGCCAAAGTTGGCCCATGGTAACCTTTGGTTTGACCCACCATCCCATCTGAAAAAAAGAGAGTTGATTAAAACTAACCTAATCTTAGTTTATTTGTTTAATTGAGGAGCTACAGAAAAATTGAGAGGGGTCTGGCTGCAGACTCGGTGCATATGCAATCTGAGCTGCATCCAATGCTTTTTAATGGCCACACCTAACCCCACCCCTAACCCTACCCCTCACAGTGACATCACTAGCTCAGTTGAGTGCATTGTGTCTGACACTGCATCTCAGGGCGATGCAATCTCAGCTTGCATCATAAAGGCTGCATCCAGATACTATTGGAAAAATTGATTTTTTTAGAGAGGACAAAGTACAATAGATAGAGGGCAATCCACAAGACAACAGTGAGCAAATCAAGGCAGAAGCAGCTCGTCTAGTGTATTCAGCATTGATGGAGGACAATGCACAAGACATCAGTGAGCAAATCAAGGCAAAAGCAGAAGCAGCTCGTCTAGTGTATTCAGCTTTGAATTCCATTGTGTTATTAATGTTTTTTTATGTTGTTACTATAATAAGTCCATTATAAAATGCAAAAAAATGATACTGCATCATTAATTAATGTTTTAAAGCAACATTTTCTAGTTATTTTTAAATATTAGCAAATAAATTAGGAAATTACCCAAGGCACATTATATGTAATACAGCCCACAACCCACATTCAAGTTTGGTTTTTGGCCCTTTATAAGAAAATGTTTGGCCACCCCTGATGTAGATGCTGGACTGAAGAGGCTGATATTAAATTACAATGAGGAAGGGCAAAGGGTTGTTGAAGAACTACTAAGAGAACTCAGCTGCTGTCTGGGCTTTCACAGCCTTTCTACACCTTCCTTTCTTCATGTGTTCAATACTTTTTCCCTGTGTCATTTCATTTTATTACACATAACTTCATCTGTAAATTAATTAGTTTTGGTTTCTTTGCATATATGTATTTCTTTGGTTGTTACTAACATCCGGTGAAAATTTCAAGTCAACAGCACCTTTAGAAATATGTTTTCTGAGAAAGACGGTGACATGTTCAATACTTTTTTCCTCCACTGTCTCATCATCATGCATGCGTCACTGGAAGTGCTCAGTCACACTTCAAGTGAGATCAAATTTTAATACTTGTTTAAACTCCTATCCAGACCAATTAGTCTATTGAAGTGATTTTGTTACACCGAAAAGCTTTTATGATAAATCTAGCAACGTTTATTTGTTCTTCTTGGTGGAAGAGTGGAACGCTGCACATGTGATGCTGACATGATCATGAGTGTTTGCAAGGAGATTATGAGCTAACGCTGACATTCGCTGATGCTAAAGAGACTTTAGGAGAAGTTGAAAACATGTTTTTGGATTTCTGGTCATGCAGAAGATCTCAGTGCAGATGACAAACTTGACATTTAACAGTGATCGCGTTTGTCTTTGTGTTTTATATCTACACATCAAAATGACTTAAAATCACAGGTTTTTTGTGTAACAGTTGTTTTGTAGAACCCTAGTTATACATGTTTGTGTATATTTTTTTCACTTATCCCTCTTAAAATGACCCTTCAATAACTTTCAATATCTGAAATACTTTGAAGATAGATTTGTAAGTTATTATAGATTTGTACGAAATTAAACAGTAGTTGACAAAAGTAAAACACAAAAAATGTAGATTTTACTCAAACAGATAAATTGTAAATCTGGAGAAACTGATTTTTAAAAAGTGATGTCTATTAATTTTGAGTAATTAACACTAGTAGCAGCGTGATATGGCTGTATATCAGCACTAGTGGGAGGCGTGTGTTGGCTTGAGGCAGCAGGCAGAGTACCTTAGTGTCCCACCAGTGGCAATATACAGCCATATCGCACTGCTGCTAGTGTGATATTGCATTTATACAACAGTTTGATATATGGCATAATGTATATTAAAAAAGAAAATTAAACACTAAAGTATTTGGTCACACTTTATTTTGATGGTCCGTTTGTTGAATTTAAGTTACATTGCAACTAATTATCATTAGATTATAAGTAGACTGTTAGGTTGGGGTTAGGGTTAGTGTAAGTTGACATGTACTTGCAAAGTTTCTTATAGTCAGTTAAATGTCTGTTGAAGGACTGTTAAATGTCAGTATCAACAGATATTAAGCAGACAGTCTACTAATTCTCAAATGGACCATCAAAATAAAGTGTTACCAAGTATTTTTGTATGAGGAACTTCTTTCTTCTATCATTCATTCACATCATCAGCTGATGTCAGAACAGCAGAAACCGTTGCTACCTCACCAGCGTCACTTTAGAGCTAGTGTTTGAATGATTATCTTGCGTAATGTCTAAAGTGATGACAAAACAGGTGATTTTGCTCACATTTTAGGATTATAAGGCTGAACGGAATGAAATGCTATCAGTCTACAGAGATTTCCCAGTATTTCTGTGTTGCAATCGGGAGATCACAATAATTAACCCAGAAAAAGCCAAAGCCTAACGCAACCAGATTACTATGGTATAAATATAGCACAACATACAAAATAGAGAGATCAACTTAGAATGGTACTTACCTGTTTTTTAGATTTTCTCCCCTAAGGACTTATTATGCAGTCTCTGTCGCCATCTTGTGGCATAACGACAACCGTCTTTGCTCTGCTCAGTATGACAGGCTGGCCGCCAATCAGCTGAAACTCCGAAATTATGAATATTTAATATAGGCGCTATCCTTATAAATAAACTGCATAGTTGCAATCTAAACGACTAAATTCTTGCCTAAAAAAAGCCTCAAACAAACATTATGTTGTCCAACAGCTGCAATATTTGTCAAACTGTAGTGAGTTTATTGATCTGCTGTCACTATGTGGGTGGAATAATACACAAGGGTGAAGAGGCTGTACAAGTGCTGTTATTGTGGAATATCGCGCGGCTATCAGCCAATTAGATTCTAGAACCACAGAACTGGTGTGTGTGTGTGTGTGTGTGTGTGTGTGTATATATATATATATATATTAGCATAATTATAATGTAAAAAATTTTTAAATTGACATTGTTTTGCCATATATCTCACTGTCCACAAACATTTGAACAGATATTTGATTGTTTTTCTGCAGAATCTGCCTCATGACCACCTTTATAACCTCTGTGCTTTTGCCAGACTTCAGTACCAGCCGTTTCTCTGACACATAATGCCAATAAGCACAAAAGCTGATCTCGTAACGTTAATTTAATCTGGTGTTGGACGGGTTGTGTGTACCCACAGCTGTTGTGGCGGGCGATTAGGATTGGTGCCCGCGGACAGTGGCGTTAACAGCAGCTAGTATGCTAAACCTCTGTCTCTGGCATGGAAAAGAGAAACACATGTAAAGCAGATGGCCGCTGCACTATGTCTGCTGTTGGCGCTAATCGGGTGCTAAATATCACTCCGTCTGCTCACTCTGCCTGATCACAGAACCTGTTTCTGCTTGCTGTGTCGGCCTGTATTGCTATGCTATGAAAAGAAGTTAATTTCAGCTTGTTTTTACTACTTCAAGTTTTGTTGTTAAACTGAATGCGTTGTAGATTTTCTTTTCTTTTTTTTTTTCCAGAAAGTTGCTTTATTTATATATTGCCAATATCATCAAATAGGTCATGTTGTTTATGTACTTAAATGACTCCTAATTACCTATTATTCACAATAATTGTATGTATTTTTACTATTTTGTTGTTAAACTTAGTATTATGTAAATGCATTATACAATTTATTTTTGTAGTTTTTTCCCCTGAAGTTTGCATTTGTTTATTTATTTATTTATTTATTTATTTATTTATTTATTTATTTATTTATTTATTTGTTTATTTATTTATTATCAACTTGTACAAAAATATGTAAACATATATTCTTTACTCAAAGGTGCTGTATGTAAGTTTTCGACTCTTGTAAAGCATACAAATACCACAATATGTTTGCACATATTTAAGAAACGTCTTAAGTGAACATTCTTGTTTATCTTAAAAACAATGCTGAAAATGTGAGTTACGTGCAGGAATGCTGTCTTTTTTTTGGTCATTTAACCTGCCCAATGCTAGTTTAGCCAATTATATTTCAGCACTGCGGGTTGCCTTGGTAGAAAACAGTGTATTTCATTCATTCAGTCAGGAAGGCTTTCAAAGCATGTGTCCAGGACCGAAATGCAACCTCTGGTGGACAGTAGCAGACTCCGAAACGAGACGCAGATTTAGAGTTACATATAAAGTGGTTATTACTTAGCAAATAATATAAATATTACAAATGTAAACATTAGATGAGCAGGTTACATTGTAACCCCGTGTCATAACAAAACGCTATGTGATGAGATACGCAGTGATAAGCAATTTGGCTGTTTGCACAAGACGAAACCTAACAGAATTTAAATACAGCCATTCAGAAGAACAGAATATGCACTCACTGCACTCCAACAAAATGGTAAGGTTTACAATCTAATTAATACATATTAAACCTTTTTAACATTATAAAATATAGATGCTGAATCACTGATCTGTGTTGTTTGCTGCTCCTTTCAGTTATATGGCAATAAATGTCATGTAAAATGGCATTCAAACTCACATTATTAACAGTTAGCACTGAACAAAGCACATGAGGTGTACCTGATGTTATCTTTGTCAGTTTTCTGTTGTTCAGCTGCAAGAAATAGAAGCTGTTTCTAAAATATAAATTTCAGGTGTTGGTTAGGACAAAAACTTCTTTTAGTGTTGAAAATATTCCTTCTATTGTGTGCTGTTGCTTTTAATTAGAAAGTTCAAATCAGCCATAAATCAACCTTTATGCCCGATAGTCAGGCACACTCACATCAATCTGGCAGCCTGAACTTGTGGAGTTGTCAGAGGAGGAGCAGAGTGAAAATTAGTTTTGACCCCGGAGTACAATACCTATTTCAACCACTGGGTGTCAAACTTACATACTTCACCTTTGATTTTATTTGATCCTATTTGGATGTTTTTATCTAGAGGGTTTTGACGTTTTAAGGTTACCACAGGACTCTATTTTATTATTATTTTTAGAACTCTCTATTTTTACTTGAATCCTTTTTGCTAGCATTTGTGAACAAAAAAACTGAAATGTTAATATATTAAATGAATAAAATGTGGTCATTTCAGACGTTTTAGGAGCTGTATGTTTTTTTAATTGTTATTTGATTCAGGTTAGATGATAATGCATTGTAATATTTAAACATTAAATCTAGATTCTTAATTTTTTTTATTGTTTTATTATTTTATTGAATGAACATAGCATGAATCAAATCAACATTTAACCTAAAACCAATTCCCCCCTCTTTTTCCCCCAACAGGTTTTCTATTCAAGACCATACAGTTCCTGAAACTTCTGAAATAATCAAATTTAACTTAGTTAAAATGTTAGCATTCCCCGTTTCTGTTCACACACGCTAGCAAATAAATTAGTAGTAGTTGTTTCAAGTAAAAATACAGAGAGAAATTTATAGAAAATAATAATGAGAAGCTTTATCACAATTTCAGCAAAAGTACTAAACATCCAGCCTTAAAACTGCAAAGAAAGAAATAAAAAGAGAGTAAAGAAAGGGTTAGAAAGAAAGAAAACAAGAAAAGCAAAGAAACAGAATAAGAGGATGGATGGAAGGAAGGAAGGAAGGAAGGAAGGAAGGAAGGAAGGAAGGAAGGAAGGAAGGAAGGAAGGAAGGAAAGAACAAAAAAGCAAAGAAAGAATGAATAAGACAAAGAATGAAGAAATGGATAGATAGACAGACCGACAGACAAGACAGACTGACCGACCGACGGATAGATGATGGACAGACTGAAAGAAAGAAAGAACAAAAAACCAAAGAAAGAAAGAAAAAACAAAAAAGCAAAGAAAGAAAGAATAAGACAAAGAATGAAGAAATGGATAGATAGATAGACAGACAGACAGACAGACCTCAAAAGGAGATTTTGTTGCGTTTAGCAAAATTATGGGTTAAAATTAATTTCCAGACTTTAACTAAGTATGCCCTAACACACACACACACACACACACACACACACACACACACACACACACACACAGACACACACATCTGTGGTTAGCACACAAAAGGTGTCTTTCCCAGTCTCCAGCTGAGCGGTCTGACAGAAATCCGATTGCTAGCGTGATGGCGAGACAATACGGCCTCCCTCATTTGCCACTTCACCAGTGTTTAATCGCTGATCTCCTGCACAGAAAGAGTGATTGAAAGAAAGGCAGAAGAGAGAGAGAGATAAAGAGAGTCAGTGATTTCCCCACTGCCGTTCTGAATGGAGTCTCCAGCGTCTCGTCTGACCTGCCAGTTATGAGGGCCGTGGGGAGACGTGATTGCCTCATTACCTCTGCTCCGCTCCTCTTCTGCATTTACAGCGTTTCTCTGCTCACAACACGCCATTCCTTCACTTCTGACCTGACACTGCCTGCTGTATGTGCTTCAGAGTAGTGTCAGGTATACTCAGAGTATAGTAGTGTCAGATATACAGATATAGAAAGAGCTAGTGTCCGATGTACATAGCTACTTGCCACAAAACATAAACATTAGACACAAAACATTGTTCTTAAATGTGAAAGTGTATTAATTCTTTAAATGCAAAGCAAAACAGCTGATGGAGTATACACTAACCTGCACATTATTCAGACACACAACGTCGCCAAATAGTCAAAAACAAATCCAGCTGAGTGACGCTGATAGAGTATACACTAACCTGCACATTATTCAGACACAAGATGTCGCCAAATAGTCAAAAACAAAATCGACTGATTGAAGCTGATGGAGTATACACAACCTGCACATTATTCAGACACAAGATGGTGCCAAACAGTCAAAAATGAAACAAGCTGAGTGTAGCAGATTGGGTATACGGTAACCTGCGCATTATTCAGACACAAGACGTCGCCAAATAGTCAAAAACAAAACCAGCTGAGTGAAGCTGATGGAGTATACACTAACCTGCACATTATTTAGTCAAACTCAAAGCTGACATACGAAAACAGCTGATGGAGTATACATCAACCTGCGCATTATTCAGTCACAAGATGACTTCAAACAGTCAAAAATGCAAGGCTGACAGGAACTAAATCATCTGAGTAAAGCATATACTAACCTACTTATTCATTCACAAGACCGTGGCAAACAGTCAAAGTAGTCAAAAACTGCAGCGTGACAGACAAGCAGATGCATATGAATGCAAGTATATAAGTATATGGATTTGAATGTATTCACTGACAGTTAAGGGAATTTGTAGTTCGTGGATGAGCCTGCGTTATTTAGTGGTTGTCATCTTGAAATAACATACTTTGAAATGTTGCAACTGACCAGAATCGAGTTGTATAATATTCTCCTACAACAACCTGTAAAACTAATAAAATGTCATTCTCTAAAACATTCTCTAAAACTAAATCACCATTACTATTAATCAACAACAAAAGACTAAAGGAAAACTTTAACTGTTTAAAATATCATTACAGCTATATTATAAGGCTATGTATTTTATGCTGACGTTAGGTATTTTAAATTGGTATTTAAGTGTTATAATCAGGGATCACCTAAAATCAAAGCAAAAAACATGACTACAGAATGGTAATACAAACCAAACTGACAATTTTGTGAACCGTCCCACCCCTACATAATCATTTTCTTACTTTGTAGGTATTTGTTAAATAATATACTAGTTTTTGTGTTGGGTGTTTTAACTGCAGAAATCTGGAAATCGTGACAGGCGTATTTCAGGAGGAATAATGATTCATCTTTCCTCAACGTGGCAGCAGTAATGGATTGGTTTTTAGAGCTCCAGCTAGTTGCTCATTTGTTTGTATCCACCGACAGGCGAGTCAAAGCGCTTGAGGGTGTCGTGACAAAACATCCAGCGGTGACAACTGACTGAGCAAGAGGCCACTGATTGTGTCTGGCTGATGTGCGCTGCTCGTCTTTTGTTTCTGTTATTGATCTTTCCCCTTACTTACTAACAGAATCCTTACAAAATATGTTTCCTCATATTTTACTCTGTTCATAAATGCATCTCTTGTGCATTCTGTTGACATCTGGGCCTTTCTACCAAGTGATACTTTTAAAAATGCTACTACTTTTAAAGTAAGGAAACGTTTGCGCTGCAATTGGAAAATAAAATGGAAAATAAAGTACAAAAATGGAAATGTCACAAATCCCTGTTCAACAATAAAAATGTGATGCATAAATATGACCAGGTATTATTGTTTATTTGATCCTGAATGGTTAGTCGTGATAACAACCCACTGTAAAAACCCAATTAGTTCAGTGTACTTAAAATGTTTGTTATATCCAATTACCTAATAAGATTTAGGTACATGTAAAAGAGTCCTGCTGCTTGTTCAAACTGCTTAATTAAAACGAGCTGAAACAACACAAATATTAAAATTTTTTTTAGACAACTTAATTGTTTTATGTTTAGTCCACTTAAATGTCTAAAAGAAATTAAGTTACTTAATCTTAGGTTGCTTAATTTGATCTATTTGTGTTGGAACACCATGAAGTAATTGCATGAACCCAGCTTTTTTTACAACCAGGCTCGATGCGAATACATACCCAAGTCTACATTTCTGGGGACAGCAAAATACGTATCCTTGGCTACGTCTGCTCGCAGTTCTTGTTTTTGCAAAACCACCAGAGGCCGCTGTGTACATTTTTTGAAGATCACAACTTCATCTCGCGCGTCCTCTTCTCATGTAAATCCACCAGAGGGTGCAATATCCACTTCATCCAACCAGGCTAGCTTGCAATCAACTGACTGACTGACCAACTGAGCCGGCCACCAAGCTATCTAGAAAAAGAAAAGCCATCGCAGCCACATGATTTCACTACGTTTTTCACCTGTTGTTTATTTATTTATGTGTTTATTTATTTATGTTTTGCATTTGTTTTACCTGCTTTCTGGGACCGTTCTTCACTGGATTCGAACTTCGATGTCACTGTCAATTTCGCTCTGCATCCCAAGTCCACAGACGTACAAGGGGAGCCACTGGGTAAAGTGGTAACACCGGAAAAACCCTCTGTACAGAGGTAAGCGGTCAGCTGGGACCGCTGAAATGAACAGAAGCAGTCACCTGAACACATAGTGTTCGGTTTAAAGACGAAATGCAGCCATACGTACCTCTGGCTACATAATTTGTGCTCCCCAGAAATGTAGACAGAAGTACATATCCACAAGCAGCCTGTGTAGTTTTTTTTACAGTGTGTATAATATGTACATGCATAACAGCCCAGCCTCATTTTTTGTCATAATAGCTTTCATCATAATAACTTTTTTCCTTTGCAATACACAAAATCCATTGCTCCAGGTATCTTGTGTTGCACGTTTCAGATGACAAATCCACTGGAGGGCACTGTCTATGTATTACTAATCTGAAATACATTAATCAGGGTACACTTTATTGTTCATTTCAGATGCACGTTTTTCTTGTATGCGTCTATGAGAAGGTGGGGCTTGTCATACAGATTACATTTGACCAGCCAACCACTGACCTAAACCCAACCCAATACAATTTACGCGGCCATCATTTTAAAACACGAAAGCGAGGCTGCTGTGGGAAGATACCCGGAAGTAGAGAATCAGCACTGTAAACACTGCAATAACATGCTGTGGATTACAAACCTCCAACTGCTGCCGCGATTTCAAAGTGCAGATATGATCATATATCTTTCAGTTAAGTTTAATTTAATTAATTAAAAGCATATTAGGCATCAAACACAATCACAATCTCTTTAAGTGTAATACGATTAACTCTCCTCCTAGGATTCAGTTCATGGCACCAGGTAACCACAGATGGGATGCTTCCCTATGTCAGCCTATGTAACCCAATGAGCGACAAAACAATGCAGTCCTCTGTAGCACACATTTTATGTTGTCTGTAATAGTGTAGAAATGTTAAAAACATCTGTTTCCTGCTAACATGTAAACCCCACTGAGCACATTCTTAAACACCGCTGATTTGCCATAATATTCACCAGAAAATGACCGAAAAACAGAATTGACTGTGATTGGCCGTGAAGGTCATCAGTTCACCCCTCTTAACCGGTGAACAGCGGTGAAGTTCACTGGTGAAGTGAACTGATGACCTTCATGGCGAATCACAGTCATTTCTGTTGAATACTGGTGAATATTATGGCAAATCAGCGCTGTTTAAGATCACGCTCAACAGCGCATTAATGTTAGCGGGAAATTGAGATGTTTTTTTTTTTTTTTTATAAATTTCAGTATCGAAATTCAGTATCATGACAGGTCTAATATAGTGAAAGAATCTGTTCAAAACTTGAGTTTAATAAATGGCATCTAAAACGTGTGTTTGGGAAAGAAAACGTTAGCTAACTAGCGCCATTTTCCTTAACTTAGCTAAAAATGATGTCGGATATCCCTTTTTATTTTCACTATCTATTTAGAACGGACCTTCGGGTCACTCGGAAGGCAATGAAATTATCAATTTTTGTCACTTTCTCTTCGCTGATAGGATATACAACCAGGTATGTAACGTTCCTGTGTGACTCAGGCGATACTTCCGGGTTTCTTCCCACCGTAGCCTTGATTTCGCTTTTAATATGGCGGCTGTGTGAAATCAGTCTAGAGTTTTCAAAAACAAACATATGGTTTGTAGTTGATTTTGATTGTACATTGCTTTTATCTTTTTTTTGTGGAACTGAGCTCAAACCTGCTCTGCAGCACAAGTGCAACACTATACAAAGAAACTAAACTGAATCACACCAGAAAAGTTGTCTATATGGAGATAGATAGCTGAGGTAAATGTATTACATTTACAAATCATAATTTTCTAGATTTATTTGGTGTCGTGCAATGAACTGCACTGAAATAGTCTTTTATCCATCAACATTATTTCCCTGTAAGTATCATTAGTGTAAAAAGGAACATAAATTATTGGCTTCATACTGCCCCCTAGTGTTCATTTTACCTAGAAACTGCAATCAAACGTGTCGAAGATGTCGTTTTTGCAAATAAATATAGGCTGAAGCACATATTTCCTTTTTTTTTTTGTTCTTATATTGTTGGTGCTCTTATTTGTCATGGATCCAGATGCTGTCACTACACCCTTAAAAGTAGCTGTGCATTCTGTCTAAATCTAGTAGTATGCCTTACCCTTTTCTCGTTTGTGAGATGAACCGACTTCGCATGTAATTTCCTGTAGGCCTCGGATGATCCTTGGTGTTGCGTCAAGCGTGTAACCTTCATTGGCTTTGAGCTTGTTAGATACCGCTGAACTTGGAAAGACCTCAACATCAGTATGAGTGTCTGTCTCAGCACTTTTCGGGATTGGTTGATGACAGCGATAGCACCTCCCATCACTTATTCATGCCCTCTGCTCCTCGGCCATCATTCAGGAAGTGACACACAGGAAGCGCACAATGCAGCTACCGTATCTGCTGCGCTGACATTCAGCACTTCGGTTTGTGCTATATGTGACCTATAAATCCTCACACACTTCTGATGGGAGGAAGAGAGAGAGAGAGAGAGAGAATCTCTTGACCACTACTGCTTGGGAAAGCAAAATAATTGGATTCCTGCTCCTTATCACACTCAACACATTACGAGTTGTCAAAATTCCCCGCTGCCAGGGTTTGGTCACGTTTCAGTCAAGCAAGAGGGATTTCATATGGCTGGCTGATAGGTGAGGCTGTTTTAGATTGTGTTATTGCCAGTCATCGGGGGCGGTGGAGGCATCCGACACGTGCCTTAGACTCTCACGTGATGACTTTTGGTTAAACCGAGCCATTATTATGTTACCATATAGACTGAGCGACACGGTGGCTCAGTGGTTATCACTGTCGCCTCACAACAAGACGTTCACTGGTTCGAGTCCCAGTTGGGTCAGTGGGCATTTATGTGTGGAGTTTACATGTTCTCCCCGTGTTGGTGTGGGTTTCATCCAAGTGCTCAAGTTTCCCCCACAATCCAAACACATGCGCTATAGGGGAATTAATTAACTAAATTGGCCGTAGTGTATGAGTGCGTGTGTGTGAATGTGAGTATGTATGATTGTTTTCCAGTACTTGGTTGTGGCAGGAAGGGCATCCGTTGCGTAAAACATATGCTGGAATAGTTGGTGGTTCATTCCACTGTGGCGACCTCTGAAATAGAGACTATGCTGAAGGAAAATGAATGAATGAATGTTTTTGTCTAGAGCTAATATCTAAAAATTCTTGAATCAAGAAGCATTTATGGCCCGTTTCCACTGAACTGTACCGTTCGGTTCGGTATGCTTTTATGGCTGTTTCCACTGTCAAAAGCGTACCGAACCGAACCGTACCGTACCACTTTTTCGGCACCCTTTCGAAAGGGTACCAAAGACGAGAAAGGGTACCAAAAGGTGGAGCTACATGCACAGCTGAACGCTGATTGGTTTACAGAGATAAGTCACGATCTCGTGGAGCTAGCCAGAATCAAAACAATGGAGCCACCATGTTTTTAAATACACAGCCGAGACAACTATATGCATATAATAATGATCCATGGATGACCCGGGCTAAAAAAAACCTTGTCGTTGTCTTGATGAACAGCCACAAAGCCAAGAATTTGCTGTGTCCCGTTGTTGTTTTAGGAGGCCGTCTAAAAATCGGTTTTCGCTTTCTCCAGGGAGCTTGCGATCGCGTCTAGATTTGATATAACAAACTTCTTGAGCTAATGACAATAAGGTGTGTGATTAATGAAGCGTCTTCGACATCTGATCCATTCAGAAAGAAAAGGACAAACGCGAGAGTGAAGCGCGGAAAAAAGGAGAAGCCCAACAAAACACAGGAGCAAATAGTTTCAGCAACCTGAACAACCTGCCATGAACAAATCATGAACAATCTGCCATGTTTATCATCACCTTTTGGACTATTATGAACTCTGAATGACGGAATTACTCTCTAACAGAGGCTACATGTGCTGGTGAAGATTACAGACACAGATGAGAGGTTTGCTCTGACTGTGGGCTACTGTATATGTTGCGTGTTGTTTTGAACTCAAATAAGGACTTAATGTATGCTGTGTGTAGTTTATCTGTAAGTGGTAACATATCGGACACTGTAAGGGTCTGTATGTGCTCATATGTTGCATTTATTTATTTATTTTATATAATTGCAGACGTTACAGTAGGCTGTAACACTGTCACACTGTCATTGATCTGTAGTTATAATCAAATCATGTTCATAGAATTGTTAGTAATAAATATTTATAAGTATTAATATGTTTAAAGCATCTGTTTTGTTAGAAGAGCTTCTCATATAATGTGAACGAACTGTTCAGCTTTACTGTAGACATTTATTCGAGCGAGAATGACGTCGACTGAAACTCTCTGTAGTACACCACGCCCACCAAAAGGGTACCCTTTGTAGTGGAAACGCAAGCCTGATAAAGGTGACCTGTACCGACCCGAACCGTACCGTACTGTACCACTCAGTGGAAACGAGCCATTACTTGTCAAGTATACAATATTGTCGTTGTTTTTATAAATAGTTAGTGCTTCGTGATTAATCGCATCCGAAAAAATAGTTTGATATAAGATATGTGCGTGTACTGTCTATATTTAATAGTTATATATAAATACAAGCATGTGTTCCACACAATCCCTTTATGTTGTCCCAACACAAATCGATTAAGTGAACTTGATTGTTTTTAGAAATTTAAGTGAATTAAACATAAAACAATATAGTTCTATATAGAAAATCAAGAATTGTGTTGATTCTATAGAGCCAGATCAGTCTCAATATTGATACATTTACAAAAACCAATTGGTAAATTTGCATAAAAATGCAAATCCAATTCGTTAATCCAAAACACAATTGATGAGTTCAAAAGTAAAAAGCATAAATATTTCCGAAGGCTCACACAAATGCATCTTAACTTAATACAATTAAAATGTTTACACAAATATGTATATCAAGTTCTTAAATTGACTTTTGTCACATTTATTAATTTATGCATTTTTAAATGATCAAATTGCATTTGTGCATTTATGAACTGTTTTGTATTTGCAAATTGTTTTTGTAAATGTAAGTTGTGCTGTGCAGATATGAATTTTATTTTGTAAATGCATTATTATTGAGACTGATCTGGCTCCATATGATTCAGCTCTTTTTAAATAAGTAGTTTGAACAAGTGGCGAAATAATTGTTTGTGTATTTGAGAATATTGATATTTATATCTATATATTTATATCTATATACACATTTATATTTATATATATATATAAAACCTTTACATTAATATATAATCACACATATCTTATGTCAAGCACATACAGTGCTCAGCATATATAAGTACACCCCCCACAAATCTCTTAATTAAATTAATATTTTCTATAGGATGCTTTATAATATCATATTTGTGCATATACATTTTTTTAGTCGGTACTGAAGCCAAATCTGGATCTAACAAAATATCTTACAATAATGGTTGAAAAATGAGTAGCCCAAATTTATGTTAAATAAAATAAATATTAAATAAAATGTTAAAAAATCAAGAGAAACTAAATATATATACAATTTAGCTGAAATGTTTTTTGTTGCAATATTTTGAATGAATTATATGTATTATCTTTCTATTTTTAAATATGTTCAGTGACAAAAATATTATTAGAATAAATAAATCTGTTTAATAAATCTGTTTTGTTCAAATGCACCAATATATATTATCCGTATTCACTAAGAAATTGATAAAAATATTCATTTTCAAAATGGGGTGTATATGCTGAGCACTGTAACTTTTATACACAAAACAAACTTTTATTTTGGATGCGATTATCACAATTCATCTTTGCTTAGCACTAGAATATGTCAAAATTTTCTTAAAACAATCAACATAATCAGCCAATGGGGCAAAATAATTTTGTTTTCACCTTGAAATACAATTACTTTGCTTACCCCACTGGCAGATTATTTTACTTGTTTTAAGGAAAAACTCTTTCTAAAACAGTCTAATTTCTAAAAACAATATATTTTTTTACTTGTCTAGAAAATGCTTCTTGATTTGAAAATGCTTTTGATTTTTCATATTTGGACTAGAAACCAGACATAAACTCTAAGAAAGAAAAGCATTTTTTTCTGCAGTGGTGCACTCTCTTTTATTTAAGTGGTTTCACTTCCTTCCGCTTACAGTAAGTGCTGGAATTGTTTTTGACTCTCTGCTATGATATGGAATAGACAGCTAACCATTTCCGAAGCGTGCAAACAGATCCTAGTAAGCATGTGATTGAAAACCTGGCCACAAGATGATGAAGTAGGTTTTTCGAGATGTGTTTGTGGCTGGACTGACAAGCAACTTTGTTGTCCATGTTTTTCATGTCTCTCAGATTGTCTGCTTATGGCTGGCGCGCCCAGATTCCACTGCATCTAATCTGTGTCCTGAGTCTACAAAAAACCTATTCTACAATACAAAAAAAAATGCATAGAAGCCCAGTTTTTACCAGGTTTTATTGATTATCTGATCACAAGTGGTCAGTTTAGATGCATTACTGTTTTCACATGGTACTAGGATCATGGCCGTGCGCAGACCTTTTGAAAAAGGGCATATACAGTTTTGTCACAGAACAGAGTTTTGTCACTGAATATTATTGTCATTTTGAGATCATTTGATGCCACTGATCAATATAATGATTATACAGCAGCATAATGATGCAAATACCTATTAACACTTTCGGTCTGACTTTTATATTAAGTGGCCTTAACTAATATGTACTTACACTGAAATTATTATTTCAATACATCGTATGTGTAAATACACATTTTTACATTGATCTTACGCTTTATTAAATACCTGCATAAAATTACATCTGTAATGTTTTTAATTACCTTTGTTTTGTTTACCATCCTTTACGCCTTAAATGACCTTTAAACTTACCCATACCACCAAACCTGTACCGAACTTTACCATTATCCCCCCTTAAGAGCACAAGAAGTGTTCTGCAATGCATTATAAACACATTAAAAACACTGTATTTATATGTTGATGTAAGTACATAGTAGTTAAGGCCACTTAATATAAAGTGGGAGCACGAAATAAAGGTACGAAAGCTGTCACTGGGGTGGTACCTTTTCAAAAGGTATACATTTATAACTAAAGGGTCCTTATTAATATTAGTATCTGAAAAGTATGAAAGTGTCCCTCTTGAATTTTTTTATATACACCTTTGAGGTACCAATGTGGACCCTTTAAGTACAAATATGTACGCTTTAAAAAGGTACCACCCTAGTGACATCTCTCATACCTTTATTTCTAAGAATATGTATAATGTAAATTTTAATTGCCCCCTATTTCAGTAACATATGGTGCATAGATATATGGACCCCTTAGGTGCCTCTTTACATAGGCTCTTGCAACTCAAGTTAATCTCTACATTTCTAAGATAATCTGGCCCCTAGGGGTCTCGAAGAGCTCCCATGTGCTAATGATAATCAGGTGTCTAGAAATGGCTCTATACAGAATCCAGTGTCAAAATGACTTGCCTCCAATTTTCTATAACATTTTGGAGGATATCTGAGCTTTGGACCCCATTGTGCCTCTGTACATGCGCTTCATAAAAAGAGCTCATTTCTGAATTTCTTTCTACTGCCCTCATGTCGTAATAACATCACCCACAAGTTTTTAAATAAATAAAACACTGGTGCCTGGTTTAGTTTGGGACCCCAAGGAGCCTCTGAACCCTACCCTCCAGCAAGAGATCTCACTCCCTTATGCCTACATTAATCAGGTGCCGAGATATGGCAGGGGCAATATTTCTTTACAATAACATCAAATTAGCCACCTCCAAGTTTGTATAATATTCTTCGAGGTCTATTGCCCCAAGGTGCCTCTGTGTCAAAATGACTCAACCCCAGGTTTCTTTATTTTGGTGCCTAGTGAGGGTTGAGGCCCCAAGGTGACTCTGTACACTACCCTTGGTCAAAAGCACTCACTTTCATGTTTCTACAAAAATCAAGGTCTTAGATATGGTTGGGGATCCAGAGGATCTCTGCACACTGTTCTAATGGCAAAATGAGATGTGCTGCATATACATACACAGACATGTACAGAGACACATTTATGTAATTTTAATAGGCATTTAATTGTTTTGTTTTATTTATTTGTTCTTTTTTATGCCTATTTTAACAAAAGCAATGAAACCCTTGATACAAAACATAAAATGCACATTCTTAATCAAAATCTGCATAAACCAGAAGCTGCAACTATTTTATTTTTCATATTGTGACAGTTTTAATAGAAACTGAATATTATAGGGGAAAACAGTGGCTGTGGTTTTTCTACTGCGAGCTGTTTGGATGTAGTAAAGCAGCCATTTCAATCAGAAAGATCGGTAAAAGGGTTTGGGGAGAGTTCTCACAACCCAACAGATTCCTCCTCCTCACCATTTCTCTTTGTAGTCAAAACTGACAGTTGGATGTACCTCAATACCTCAGACAGACGTAAATTTAACTAAAAAACAAACAGGAAGTGCATTTTAGATATTAATTTCAGATTACAAGGGCAAACTATTTTTTTTGTCTTAAAGGGCAGCAATTTTACCCCTTTTTCACGTTTTTTGTGTCTCCAGAATGTGTGTGTAAAGTTTTAGCTCAAAACACACATCAGATCATTTATTAGACCATTGTGAAACTGGGAAATTTGAGCTTTTAAGACATTGTAGCACTGTTTGTATTGCTCTGATGTGTGTAGCCTTCACTTAGATAAACAGCACAGTGACAGACAAGAATGAAGCAGATCACCTTTACTACAGTAAGAACTTTCCCTATGGTTCGCGTGCACACACAGGTTTAGCTTTGCACTGTATATGTGACAGTATACACGTTAATATCCCCTGCTGTATGGATACCTGTTATGTTAATGTACAAAATAAACCTGATTTAAGTCCACAAACCAGGATTAAGGTGTCTTCTTTTATAATTGTACCAACACTATGCGGCTGTGGTGATGAATTTCGTAGCTATTTTATTGTATTTATTACAAACATGCACTGTTTTTAAAACGTTTTAAACTTGCTAAATTCACTCTTGAGCTGCAGATGATCACAGAGAGCTGAACAGATCTTTTAATCCCAGTTGCTTTGCGCATATCCTGTCTTGTTGATATGATTCTACACATTACAGCTGAGACATGTTAATACGCATCTGTCAATCAATTCGGTGGGTGGGAAAACCGCATTCCTACATCATGTTACAGTGGGCCTCAAAATGGGAGGGATTTGGATCCTATTTTAACGTCAGGAAATTTTAAAAAAAGAGACTTATTGTGTTTTTATCACTTCAATATGACTATAGACACTATACCTACACACAGTTCTGTCCAAACAGCTTATAAAAGATGATTTACATCATAGGTGTCATTTAATGACATGCACAGATGAATTGTTTACCCCAAAATTAGCAATGTGAGCTAACAAAATCAATATGGTTAGTTTTGATGTCATGTGTACTTTAATAATGAATAAATGAAACACGGTTTTCAGGTAAATCAAGCATAGTATATTCAACAAGCTTGAAAGCCACAAGTTAATCTGCTTTGTTTCCTGGACAGATGTTCTATTTTGACTTCAGGTTATCTAAACTAGGTCAAAATGCAAAGTAGTTTAATCAGAAATTGCCTGTTTGAAGCAGTCAGAAGCAAAAAAAAAATGGCGAGCAGACTTCTATTTCGCATCTTTGTTCCTACTGTCCCTCTTTTTTACTTTCTGCTTATTTTTATTTGTCAGCCTATTAAAATTATTGATCATTAAGAGATGCTGGGAAAAGGTGGGAAGTAATTATTAGTCCAGGAGCTTTGTCAGTTCCCCACAGTCTGGGTTGAGCCCAGAAGAGTTGTAATAAGAACCTGCAGTGTTAACAACACTCTAGTGGATCTGGAAGGAAACACAGCTTTGGTTTATCAGGATCAGAAATTCAATTTGCACAAACACTGCAAAATTGTTACTGTTTGCCATATATTTCAGCTCATATAAGTCATCTTTTATTATCATGCATGTTAAATCCTTGTGCTGTTTTTAATGACCTTTCTTTTGTTTTCTTTTCTTTTTTTTATCTTTTAGAGAAAATGAACATGTTATCTGCATTGATCGCCCCTTTCAAGTACATGAGCCCGGTGGCCAACGGCACAGAAGACGAGGACACACTGAGTTAGTATACAACTCCCCCTTTTCAATTCTAATTTAAAGTTTTTATATATTGATGATTTACAATATCTACTTAAGAGTTGAAAACAGACAGCACAGAAGAACATTTCAGTCTTTTTTTTGCTGACAATTTAGGCTTGCATCCATGTGTTGAAGTTTATTTTCACAGATGAATTTCATTTGGTTCCATCACAACACAGTTGGGGTGTGAAATAGAGGATTTAATGTGTGATCAGACTTTCACACTCTGAAATCTCATAACCGTCTGCTCTTCGGCATTACAAAACAGCGCCTCCTTTGTATTGTATATGGGAGAGACGATTTGTACCCACTTTAAGTATGGACTCCAAGCCAATTTTGTGGGAGATTATGAAGTGATTGGCTAGATAATACCCCATTTTAGTGGATTTGTCCTCAGATTTTTGCAACAGTTAAGTAAGGCTAGCTTTGTCATACGGAAACTGTTAGGAGCAACTGCTTTGGGGATGGAAATGAGAGTTTATTAACTAGTATATGAACTTACAGGTTTTTCATCATAGGCAGAACAGAGTAGAAGAGGTCTCTGACTTTTTTTTTGTGCAAAATTACCTCTTTAATAATACAAAATTTCTGCTTTCAACATAGGCACCAGCAGTGCTGAGGTCAAGGAGAACCGTAACACAGGAAATCTGGAGGATTGCGCCATTGTTACATCAGACTGTCAAACACTTTTCTTCTCAGATTCACCCAGGGATGGGGCATCTGGCCTCAAAAGAAAGCGGCCTTTGGAGGAGGACAATAATGGACACTTGCGCAAATTGCGGCTATACTGCAAGAAACTTGCATGGTCTGATGCACCAAAGAATGCCCTGGTCCAGTTAAATGAGCTGAGACCAGGCCTACAGTACCGGATGGTCTCTCAAACAGGACCGGTCCACGCACCACTCTTTTCCATCGCAGTAGAAGTCAATGGACTAACATTCGAAGGTACTGGTCCAACAAAGAAGAAGGCTAAGATGAAGGCTGCCGAGATGGCTCTCAAATCATTTATCCAGTTCCCCAATGCCTCGCAAGCTCATTTGGCAATGGGGGGCTTGAGCAACCCCACAGCCGACTTCACCTCAGACCAGGCTGACTTCCCGGACACTCTTTTTAAAGGTTTTGAGCCTGACGGCTGCCGCTCTGCTGAGAACGAGTTGCTATCGAGTGCTCTCCGATTGCGCCACACGTTGGACTTGATGGTGGTACAGGCCAGGCAAGAAGACCCCTGTGTTCCACCAGCTCCAGTTTCCCCGCCCCAGCCTAGCCCGGTCGTCCTACTCAATGACCTGCGGCCTGGCCTGCGATACGCCTGCTTGTCGGAGCGCGCCCAGGGCAAGCGAGCACACCGCAGCTTCATCATGGCAGTTCGAGTGGATGGCAGGATATTCGAGGGCTCGGGTCGCAGTAAGAAGCAGGCAAAGAGGCAGGCGGCTGTGTGCGCCCTGCAGGCACTCTTCAACTTCAGGCTGGCACCTGAGGCGAGAGCGGGACACCGGCCCAGTAGGATCAAATGCCCTCATTTGCCCCAGGTGAGTATTCCGGTCCAGCTGCTGGCAGGCCACCCGCTCCATACGGCGGGCCTTAATAACCAAAGCAGCGGGAACATGGGCATACAGAACTGCCAGCCAAGACTTAATTAAGAGGGAGGAGATAATGTTTGGGGAGGCATGGGGCAGTGCAGATGGATTATGGGGGAGAGGACAGAGCAAAAGGTGGAAGCATTTTATGTTAGCACACAGGATTTAACATTTGCTTTGAGCAGGACAGGACGGCATATCTAGTGTAAACACACACATGCGTGTGTACTTAGGAAAGCAGAGGTAAACAGAATCTATTCACAGATCTATTCAGACGGAAAAAGGATGTAAATGAGGCAAATTATCATTCGGGAACCTCTGACTCCAGAGAGAAAGTCGATGCGGCAATAAATGCTTTTTTTCTTCTTCCTCTTTTTACTTTGGATGTGTTTATAGAGCTAAATTGCTAAAGTATTGTTATTTTGCACAATCTCTAGTTTCCTCATGTATGACATGGCAGTGTCTATAAACATTAATTCAATCTGTTGCCCAAAGGAGATTGAAAAAAGCACAGAGCAAATCGACAAACAATCCTCAGACCCATTCTTTTGTTATTTAGTCAAATATGTAAATAGCAATCAGACTAGGGAAATGGTGTTGTTTTTTTTGTAGAGAACTCTAAAGTGTATTTTCGAGCCCTTGTGTGTCCAGATGGAGTCGAAATTTAATCAGCATAGAGAGAGACCTATCAGTCATTTATTGAGTTTATTTGAATTATGTGATGTTCTAATGAATTAATTAGGTAATTAATCGAATGTAGTCATTACACGAAATACCACATAATTAAATTGAATGGCAAAATGCAGCTTAAGATGAAGATGGGATTGTAGCTATGTATATGTTCCATGGCTTGATTTAGGTTATTGCGTTATATTATATGCCAGAAGAATTGTTCAGGGGTGGGTTTACCAAACAACAATGTAACTCGCAACTGAACTATCATACGATACGATAGTCAGAGTACATAGTCATTTAAGAAAAGGACGATGTAGTGGCGAGTGTTTCCCAAAACCGTAGTTGCTCTGTCGCAAATCCATCATTTGTCCATAATGACGCTATAAACTGGGTGGAGTAACAACTTCTTTAGAGGGAAAAAAAATGCATATTTTGTGCAAATTATATTGTTTTACATGCACACACATAAAAAATATCCAATATTAGGCTAGTTTTGGTATAAACACTCGTTTTCTATATTAATTGAAATATATGTAAACGGCACATATAGGGCCAGTGTTTCCTTTACAAATATTATTAAGATCCTTAAACATAAAACCACTTACAAAATGTAAACATGTAGTCTAATTTCATATATAAATCATATAAATTGTTAATGGTTGTAATTTACAGTAGGCTATTCATTAGGAAATGAAAACATCTTAATCATCATACTTAATAATAATAATAATAATAATAATAATAATAATAGGCTGCACAGTGGCGCAGTGGGTAGCACGATGGGTTCTCACAACAAGAAGGTCGCTAGTGCGAACCTCGGCTGGGTCAGTTGGCGTTTCTGTGTGAAGTTTGCTCTGGTTTCCCCCACAGTCCAAAGACATGTGGCATAGGTGAATTGGGTAAGCTAGATTGTCCATAGTGTATGTGTATAAATGAGTGTGTATGGATGTTTCCTAGTCATTTATTACAGCTGGAAGGGCATCCCCTGCTTAAAACATATGCTGGATAATTTGCAGTTCATTTCGCTGTGGCGACCCCAGATTACTAAAGGGACTAAGCCAAAAAGAAAATGAATGAATGAATGAATAATAATAATTAGTATTAGTAGTAGAAGTATTTTTATTATTATTATTAAGTGGGATTTATTTTTTATTTCTTAATTAATAACCAACTATAAATTAAAAATATTAACGTATGCTATATATTTTGTTTTCAGAAGCTTTGTAGACGTAACATAGATTTCGCTTTTAAATAATAGGTCACCTACAGCTCGTCATGATCTACGGCTGCATTCAAAATGGCATAAATGTTTTCAACGAGCACCACAAAGGGAACACAATTGTCAGTATGAAGATCGCTAAAACGTCATGGACAAAAGTGTAGAGTGGGTGTGGTGGGGGGTTTGCGTTGCAGACGAAAGTGAAGAGGATTGGGGAGTTGCAAAAGAAAGCCTAAAGAGCATGTGAGGAAAAATGAGGTGCCGGATCTGGCTTCTTCTGGCACAAATTAAGTCCTGTGTGTGTGTATATATATATATATATATATATATATATATATATATATATATATATATATACATACATACACATGTTGGGACGGTCGAAAGTAATAGGGCATAGGGTGAATAACTGGGAATAGAACACAGCCAGTGGTGTAGTTGCAAGCGTACAAGTTTGCAACGCAGCTTGCGAATGTTTGTTAGAACGATGGATTTGGGAAACGCCAAATAAACAAACTATGTTTGTAACAACAGAACTTGCAACCTTAGTTGGCTTATGTTGGTTTTCAGAAATGCCCCCCAGTTTAAGACTTACCTCCAACATATTACTCAAATTAATTAACATTTGTCATAAGCCAATCATGTTCCTTTATCATTTAATAATAGAGTTTTGTCTTTCTTAGTTTACAAAAAATCACAAATGTATGCGACTCTACAGTTCATTGTAACTTTTTTTTCCCTCAAGTATGTGAATGTATATGCGTGTACTGTATGTGAGCAGCAGCTCTCATTTGTGTGTAAGTGCAAGAGTTTCATGCGCTGCATTAGTATTCATCCCTGTTCCTGCACAGAGCCGACAGGGAGAATGTTGTCTTTCCTCTCCTACTACAGCAGCCAAACAACCTGCACATGTTTGCCGGAGAGAAACTTCTCCTTTCTCCTGCTCGCTACGCTCTTTAAAAGGATTTCTAGAAGGATTTGCCTCACTAGTTTAGTTCCAGAAATGCACTTCCTTGTGGAAATTCTTGAAAGTCAGACTATACGGCGTCTGCAGTAGAGTCTTTTAGAAACGATGACGGAAACATGTACATGAAATCAGAAATATTTCTCCTTTTCCTTCACAGAATGATCCAGCAGCATCTGGTCAGTGAAACGTGAGTTTGCGCTTGTGTGTGTTTGAGCTTGTATGACGGTCTCTCAGTAGTCTGGAGATCTAAGTGTTGGATGGCGCTCAAACCACTGCCTGTAGGGTGTCTTCCTGTGCCGCAGGGCCCTGCTGATAGCAACCGCTGCCAGCTCCGCCGCTGTCACACTGCTCTCAAGACCCCAGATTTTTCTCTTTCTTTTTTCTTTCCTTTAATGACATTCAGTGCAGCAACTAGTAGTAGCAGCTTTTCTATAGGAACAGCATTTCTGTCTATAATGTGGATATGTGGAAGCATTTCATTTTTTTGTTTTTGTGCAACACTATCTCAAGGCAATTTGAATTTTGGATTTTGTGCCTAATTCATATAAATTCATCTCAATTGTACAATTTAGTATGATTTGCTCATCCCTCAGTGATGGCTGGGTTTTGGGATGGGGTTTGGTTCCACACCTCCTTTTAAAAAACCTGTACCATATAGCCACTAAACTGACAAAACGTAAAATATATTCTGGATTGCTGGTTGGTTGGTCAGTCAGTCAGTCAACAGCGGCCTCTAGTGGATTTTCACTAGAACAGGAGGTTCTAATGGCACTCGCCAGAAAACAATCGTTCTTTCATTTATCATTTGATTGATTCATTCAGTCTTTAATTCAGTCATTCAATCTTTGATTCAATTATTCTTTCTTTGATTGATTGATTTTGTCATTCTTTGATTCATTCATTCTTTGATTCATTCATTTATTCATTCTTTGATTAATTCATTCATTCTTTCTTTGATTCATTCATTCATTGTTTGATTGATTGATTCATTCGTTCATTCTTTGGTTCATTTATTCATTCATTCTTTGATTTATTCATTCTTTCTTTGATTCATTCATTCATTCTTTGATTGATTGATTCATTTGTTCATTCTTTGATTCATTCATTCAGTTTTTAATTAATTCATTTGTTCATTCATTAATTAGTTCTTTGATTCATTCATTTATTCTTTCATTCATTCTTTGATTTCATTCATTCATTCATTCTGTCTTTAATTTATTTATTCATCCATTCATAATTTTATTTATTCATGCATTGATTCTTTGATTAATTGATTCATTCAGTCTTTGTTTCATTCATTTATTATTTGATTCCTTGATTCATTAATTATTTAATTCATTCATTCATTCTTTGATTCGTTTATTCTTTGATTGATTGATTGATTCTGTCATTCTTTGATTCATTAATTCTTTGATTGATTAATTTATTCATTCATTCATTTATTCTTTGATTCATTCATGCATTCTTTTGATTCATTTATTCATTGTTAAATTGATTCATTAATTCTTTGCTTCATTCATTTAGTCTTTGATTCATTCATTCATTTGTTTATTCATTCGGTCTTTGATTGATTGATTCTTTCTTTGATTCAATTCAATTCAATTCATCTTTATTTGTATAGCGCTTATACAATGTAGATTGTGTCAAAGCAGCTTCACATGGAAGTTTATAGTGAATTGAAACAGTGTCAGTTCAGTTTTCAGTGTTTAAGTTCAGTTTAGTTTAGCTCAGGTCAGTGTGGTTTAATAATCACTACTGAGAGTCCAAACACTGAGGAGGAATTCCATCGATGCGCAGCTCTACAGATCCCGAACCATGCAAGCCAGTGGCGACAGCGGCGAGGAAAAAACTTCACCAATTGGCGAAAGTGAAGAATTTAAAAAACCTCGAGAGAAACCAGGCTCAGTTGGGCACGACCATTTCTCCTATGGCCAAACGTCTTGTGCAGAGCTGCAGTCTAGGCGCAGTAGCTGGACCTCCGTGAAGACACGTCTGACCTTGGAGCATCACAGGAATCAGTCTTATGCTCTCCATCATGACCACCACAGCAGCAGCTCAGGATACGGCCTGGTCCGGAAACCTTGGGATCGTCTCGTCGCTGGTCTTGGATCGCATCAGTGGCACTGCATAGTCTGAGGGTCTCGAGATGAGTACCCCCAGGTGGAAATACAGAATAAGGAGAATAATTAGCGTAGCTGCTGTTCATAGTGTATATAAACAAGAAGCAAAATCGTGTGTGGGGCACATCATGCGTCATACCGCTATGTAATGCACTGAGTGTATGCTTTGCTAACGCCATCCCCCAGTATCGACTGCAACAAACATCTTGCAAACGAGCTGAATATCTTCTATTGTAGATTTGACACCTCTGACCAGACACCTCACACCCACCCGGATCATCTCCCTACACAGCCATCAACACCTCCAGCCATCTCCCTCTCACCCCCTGCACTTC
>CAIGQZ010035013.1:7539455-7550601 GCA_903798205.1 Danio tinwini | reverse complement strand
AGCCATCTCCCTCTCACCCCCTGCACTTCAGATCAGTGAGGATAATGGGCATCAGATCCTCAGTAAACAGCCATCAACACCTCCAGCCATCTCCTTCTCCACCCCGGCACTTCAGATCAGTGAAGATAATGTGCGTCAGATCTTCAGTAAACAGAGGAGAAGAAAAGCACCAGGTCCAGATGGTGTTTCACCAGCCTGTCTGAAAACTTGTGCGGACCAACTGGCTCCCATTTTCACACAGATCTTCAACAGATCACTGGAACAGCGCAAAGTTCCATCCTGCTTCAAATGCTCCACCATCATCCCAATACCAAAGAAACCAAAGATCACAGGACTCAATGACTACAGACCTGTTGCCTTAACATCTGTGGCCATGAAGTCATTCGAAAGACTGGTGCTAGCTTATCTGAAGGACATCACTGGACCTTTGCTGGACCCCCTGCAGTTTGCCTATAGAGCAAACCGGTCTGTGGATGATGCAGTCAACATGGGACTGCATTATATCCTAGAACATCTGGACAAACCAGGGAACTACGCAAGGATACTGTTTGTGGACTTCAGTTCTGCCTTTAACACCATCGTCCCATCACTGCTCGAGAACAAACTGACCCAGCTGTCTGTCCCTAGCTCTGTCTGTCAATGGATCACCAGCTTTCTGACAGATAGACAACAGCTAGTCAGAATGGGCAAAATCACATCCGACAGCCGCACCATCAGCACTGGTGCCCCCCAGGGATGTGTTCTCTCCCCACTGCTCTTCTCCCTGTACACAAACGACTGCACTGCAAAAGACCCCTCCATTAAGCTCTTGAAGTTTGCGGATGACACTACTGTTATCGGCCTCATCCGGAACGGTGACGAGTCTGCATACAGACAGGAGGTGGAGCGGCTGGCTTTATGGTGCAGATACAACAACCTGGAGCTGAACACGCTCAAAACAGTGGAGATGATAGTGGACTTTAGGAGAAACCCCCCTGCACTCCCCCCACTCACCATCATGAACAGCACTGTGGCTGCAGTAGAGTCATTCAGGTTCCTGGGCACCACCATCTCTCAGGATCTGAAGTGGGACATTCACATAGACTCCATTGTAAAGAAAGCCCAGCAGAGACTGTACTTCCTTCGTCAGCTGAGAAAGTTCAACCTGCCACAGGAGCTGCTCGTACAGTTCTACTCAGCTGTCATCCAATCCATCCTCTGCACTTCAATCACCGTCTGGTTCAGCTCAGCTGCCAAAACCGACCTCCGTAGACTACAGCGAATAGTCCGGACTGCTGAACGAATCACTGGCACTACCCTTCCCACACTTCAAGAACTGTACTCTTCCAGAGTGAGTAAAAGGGCTCGTAAAATCACTCTGGACGCCTCACACCCAGCACACTACCTGTTCGAACTGTTACCGTCTGGTCGGCGCTACAGAGCACCAAGCACAAAAACAGATAGACACAGGAAAAGTTTCTTTCCTCAGGCCATCTACCTCATGAACAGTTAAATATTCCCCTACTGTGCAATAAACGTGCAATACTTTCTCATACGCACTTGTACACAGCACCTTATAACCTGTATATTTACAACATATCTGTACATACATTCAACATCCAGATCTTTTTGACTGACTGCATCTCTGTTTAATGTTTAATGTTTATTGCCTTTTCTTTTCTTGTATTTAATTTTGTGTTGTCACTCGTCACTTTATGTACACTGAAAGCTTCTGTTGCCAAAACAAATTCTTTGTGTGTGTGAAGCACACTTGGCAATAAAACTGATTCTGATTCTGATTCTGATTCTGATTCTAAAAAGATAGGTCTTTAATCTAGTTTTGAAGAGTGAGAGTGTGTCTGAGCCTCGGACATTATCAGGAAGGCTATTCCAGAGTTTAGGGGCCATATATGAGAAGGCTCGACCTCCTTTACTCGATTTAGCTATTCTAGGTACTACAAGAAGCCCTGAGTTTTGAGATCTTAAAGAGCGGGTTGGATTGTAGCGAGACAAGAGGTTGGTTAAATAAACAGGAGCTAGATTATTTAAGGCTTTATAGGTAAGAAGCAATATTTTAAATTCAATACGAAACTTAACAGGCAGCCAGTGTAAGGAGGATAAAATTGGGGTGATATGATCATATTTTCTAGACCTGGTAAGAACTCTGGCAGCTGCATTTTGTACTAGCTGAAGTTTGTTAATAGAGGATGCTGGGCAACCAGCAAACAGAGCATTACAGTAATCCAGCCTAGAAGTCATGAAAGCATGAACTAGCTTTTCTGCATCTGAGATGGATAGCATATTTCGCAATTTAGCAATATTTCTTAGATGAAAGAAGGCAGTTTTTGTGACATGGGATATATGATTTTTAAAGGTTAAATTGCTGTCTAATATGACACCCAGATCTTTTATAGTAGAGCTAACGCTAACTTTGTATCCCTCTAATTGCAGGTCGAGTTGTGAGAACTGCTGTATACAGGATTAGGCCCAATAAGTAATAATTCAGTTTTGTCTGAGTTTAAGAGAAGAAAATTGTTGGTCATCCAGTCTTTAACATCTTTAATACACTCAGTTAGCTTAGACAGTTTAGACATCTCATCCGGTTTAGTTGAAATGTATAATTGAGTATCATCTGCATAGCAGTGAAAACTGATCCCATGTTTTCTAATAATGTCCCCCAGGGGAAGCATGTATATTGTAAACAGCAAAGGGCCTAAAACTGATCCTTGAGGAACCCCGTACTTTACCAGTCTTACTTGTGAAAGTTGTCCATTAATATTCACAAACTGGTAACGATCAGCTAAGTATGACCTAAACCATTGAAGAGCCTGTTCTTGGACACCTGTAGAATATAAGCGGTCTATGAGGATATTGTGATCAATGGTGTCAAAAGCGGCGCTAAGATCTAGTAGAACTAATAGTGAGATGCACCCTTGGTCAGCAGCTAAGAGTAAATCGTTGGTTATTTTCACTAATGCGGTTTCTGTGCTGTGATGAGGCCTGAAACCTGACTGAAACTCTTCAAAAATATTGTTCATCTGCAGAAAGGAGCATAATTGGGTAGAAACAACTTTTTCAAGTATTTTAGACATAAACGGAAGATTTGAAATAGGCCTATAATTAGCTAGGTTGCTGGGGTCCAGTTGTGGTTTCTTAATAATAGGTTTAATAACAGCTAGCTTGTAAGGATTTGGAACATGGCCTAAAGCTAAAGAAGAGTTGATAACGTTAAGGAGAGGTTCTCCTATAACAGGTAGCAAATCTTTCAGTAATTTTGTTGGAATTGGATCGATTGATTGATTGATTCATTCATTATTTCATTCATTCATGCAATCATTCTTTTTGATTCATTCATTCATTCAGCCTTTGATTTATTCATTCATGCATTCTTTAATTCATTCATTCATTCTTTGATTCATTCATTCTTTCTTTGATTAATTCTGTCATTCTTTGATTATTCATTGTTTTTTGTTGTGTCTTTATGATACCTTTTTGTTAATTATTAGTAGTCATTTAGTAGTATTTAATGTATCCAACAGAAAAAAATAAGAAATTCATAAAAAAAAATAAACAGCTTTCCCTGACCTCTGGTTCAATTCTGATCCAGAAGCATTACAGGATAATGAGATGATGGTTAACCAGGATTTCCAGTGAAACAAATAAGCTTAGCAAGATTAAAATGGAGATGAAGAAAGAGTGCCATAGAGAGAGTGAAATAAGGGTCACCTTTGGAGTGGAATAGAAGGACAGGGAGACTCCGGTGGGTGGCAGGCATTTCTGGCACAGATGGAATATTCTGTAGGAACGGCCGGCTGTAGAACTGTGATGCCCCAGGCAAATATGAACAATAACTTGCAGGCTACCCTTCTCCACCACCTCTTAAATGAAAAATTGAACCGTCATCGAGGCTGCATGCCTTGTTGCTCACATCCCTATGCTTCTTCACATCTCTAAATAATGACACACTCACACATACACACACACACATGCACACTCCCTGCAGGGATTTACCTGCATGCTCTGTGAAAGTCAATATAACATTGAAGAAGTAATATGAGAACTAGGTACGAAGCAAGACTTATTAAGTCAGCCCCAAAAATATCCATCAATCACGGGATCATAATCCCACTGTGTTCCTCTTACTTCATTCCCAGCTAAAAAGGACGCACAGAAAGTTTATAAAGCCATGCCTTGCATCAAGGTTGTTTTAGTAAAGTATTTGTCTAAAAAAATGTTGTTAACTAAAAAGATCACAATAAATGAAAACTAAAGCTAACAAGTTACTGAAATTGGCAAATTAATTGGTAACACTACTAGCTTAATAAACTAATTAGCTGGTTATTAATAGTTAGTAAAGTAGAAGTTGGGTTTAAGATTAGGGATGCAGGATAAGATTATACTTTATAACTACTAATGAACAGTTAGTATCCTAATAATAGCCAGGTAATAAGCTAGTAGGTAATAGTGGCGTAAACTAAAGTGTTACCAAATAATTATTACCAAAATGAATAACCATTATCAGAATTAATAAACACTGATTTAGAGAAACACCTGTATATGCGCTTTTACTGCCAAATACATGAGTCAAATACATGATTTTATGTGTATATAAGCAATATCACACGAGTAGCAGTGTAGTAGTAGTGTAGTAGTCAAACTGTCCTCAGAGTGTCCTCTGCTTGTCGCTGTATGTGGGCGGAGTAATACACAAAAGTGAAGGGTTAAGAGGCTGGACGAGTGTGTCTATATATATATATATATATATATATATATATGAATCAAAAAAGTCTTCGAAATCTCAGATTCAAGTACCAGACAGAACTGTTGTATAAATATATAAATAATTTATATATTTTTATTATTATTATTATTATTTATTTTTTATTTCTATGATATTGAGTTTGTTTTTTCTTTCTTTGCTTTTAGGGGAATAAAGTATGTTAATGTTTGTACAATATGATTTGTTTTAAAAATAAAATAAAAATAAAGCATAAAAAAACTAATCAATAAATCCTGACCTTCGGGTTTAATCTAAATTAGTCTAATCCTTTTCAATTCAATCATTTCTAGCAGAATGTCTTTAAAATAAACTATGACAGGTTGCAAGATTTGATAAAATTTATCTTTTTTTATGGAGAATCGGATATTTTTTTTACTGTTTCTCAGAAGTATAAATGCAGGACAAACTGATTTGGCATCAGAAGTCTGCCCACGTTATATGGTGGAATGATTGCAGTGCATGGTTAGGTTGATTGGCCACTTAATCTCTCAGTGCAGTCACAAATATCTGCAGCGTTGCCAAGTCAACGCACAAACCCTGTTTAGACAGGAAAAAGCCAGAGTCTAAGCAAAAGGGGGCGACGTCGGTGAAACGGCAGGTCCTGGCCATGTCACTACTATAGTTAACCTTATAGACCACAGAGTATTTGACTGAAGAAATTACCACTGAATGCTGCTTGAAATCAATCACTGTCTAATCATGAGTGTGCCGAGACCAGTTATGTGCTTGAATTCTGCAGTCTGTATTTAAAAGGCTTACAGAAATGGATCACGCAGAGGAAGTGTGTGTTTAAGGGAGGGTTTTAAAAGAGGAAAGGGAGATGTGTGTGAAAAGGTGGAGTCAGATACAGTGTTAGTGGAAATATAACATTTGGTAGGGGAGATATCGCAGAATGAGTTAAACCTAAAGGAACCTAAAGGTGGAGTTGAAGTGTGAAGTCTTTGGAAGTAAGTGTTAAAAGGATAGTTTCTGCAAAAATATGAGTTCACATCATTTACTCATCTTTTACTTGTGTAAAAGATGCTTTGAGTTGCTTTTTTCTGTTGAGCAGAGGATATGTTTTACAGGAGGGCCATGCTGCAATTTCATTTACAGTAAAATATCCTTACCGCAACTTCTATCTATGGTAAAATGCCCTTTACCACATTTAAATTTACAGTATGACAATTTTACAGTGCTTTTACTGTTTTTACTGCTTTTACTGCTTTACTATTTATTTACATTTTACACTAGTAGTACTAGCGGTGTAACGAATCACAAATCTCACGGTTCGAATCACACTATGGTTCCGATTTGTAAGTAAGCAAGCATCCGTCATCTTCTCATCAGTGACATGCATCTAAACAGTTTCTGGGTCAATGCGCATAAAAATTTTGAACATCTTCATGGACACTTTTAATGCTTCCAAATCGTTTGCTGCAATTATAAAGTGCACACGTCTTTTCATTATGACACGTAGTTCATTATGATGCGATTTACCTTCTACGGTATGTCCGATTTAATTGGACAGGAATCTCAGAACTAATTTTTCTAATCCCCACAGACAAGAAATAATTAAGTGACTGCAGAGTAGTGATAAGTAGTGTAGTAAGTAGTGACTGCAGATTGAAAGAATGTAGTGGAGTAAAGTTACTTAACACCACTGATTGTTATGCACCAAAAAAAATCATTCAATTGAAGTCAGAAATATTCGCCCCCTGTATAAATGTGTTAAAAGAATTAAATGTTTTAAAAGAATGAAAAAGAAAAGAAAGCCATAATAGTGCGATCTGTGGGACGAAGCACAGTGCTTATTTAGTAAAGTCACAGCTAAACAGATGTGTTTTCAGTCTGGATTTGAATGTGCCTAATGTTGGAGCACATCTGATCATTTCTGGAAGCTGATTCCAGTAGCAGGGGGCGCTGTTAGTAGCTGAAGGCGGATTCACCCTGCTTTGACTGAACTCTTGGAATTTCTAGTTTATATGATCCTAATGATTTGAGTGATCTGTTAGGTTTGTATTCAGAGACCATATCTGTAATGTATTGAGGTCCTAGGCCATTTAGTGATTTATAGACAAGTAATAGTACTGTAAAATTTATTCTGAATGTAACTGGGAGCCAGTGCAAAGACCTGAGGACAGGTGTGATGTGCTCTGATTTCCTGGTTCTGGTCAGAAGCCTGGCAGAAGAGATGTGGATGAGCTGCAACTGTCTGACTCTTTTTGGGAAGGCCGGTGAGGAGGCCGTTACAGTAATCCAGTTTCTTTAAGTCCTCACTGGATACAAAGCATCTAATTCTTGCAATGTTTTTGAGATTATTGTATGATGATGTAGTTACTGCTTTAACATGACTACTGAAACTCAGGTCTGACTCCAAAATAACACAGGTAACACATTTTTAAATATAATAGTTTTAATAACTCATTTCTAATAACTGATTTATTTTATCTTTACCTTGTTGACAGCACATTGTTAACTAGATATTTTTCAAGATACTAGTATTCAGCTTAAAGTGACATTTCAAGGCTTAATTATGCTAATTAGGCAGGTTAGAGTAATTAGGAAAGTCGTTGTATAACAGGGGTTTGTTCTGTAGACAATCGAAAAAACTAATTTTGCTAATAATATTGACCTTATAATGGTTTTAAAAAATTTAAACTGGTTGTGTTCTAGCCAAAATAAAACAAATAAGACTTTCTCCAGAAGAAAAAATATTATAGGAGATACTGTGAAAAATTCCTTGCTCTGTTCAACATCATTTGGGAAATATCTGAGAAATCCCAGGAGGGTGAATAATTCTGACTGCAACTGTATATCGTGCACCAACATCAAAACAAGAAAATATATGATTTTTAAGTCCATTTATATTTGGTCTGGTCCGCTTCTCGTGCCTTTGAGATTTCTCATTGAGGAACGACAACATGTAGGTGTCTCGCTTTCTGCTCCAGCGAATTATGCTGCTCTTTTGATATATGGATGCAGAAAGTATACACAGACTTTGACTAATCTAGCATGGTAATTTCCCCAGCAGAGTGAATTAAGACTGTTTTCATACACGTGAAGGTGACCTTGTCCACCAGCCTGCCATTCGGTGATTATTTTTGCACCCCTTTCTCTTTCTCTCTCTCTCTCTCTCTCTCTCTCTCTCTCTCTCTCTCTCTCTCTCTCTCTCTCTGTTTTTAACCCTCTGACTTAATCACACCAGATATAAACAAGCCTCTAGCAGCCACGAAGCAAAAATCATTAATTAAGACTGCCACAAAAAATTAGAGATGGCAGGATGGTAAGAGAGTGAGAGAGAGTACAGATTGCAAAGTGTGAAACAGACATTATGAGCATAATTGATTAACATTATCAGCGTCTCCTAGAGACTCTCCATATCACAGGCACCGTTTAGTTATTTTTTTAAATACTGTTAGGAAGGAATATTGGTTAAATATGCCACCAACATCAGACTCAATATAATGCTATTGTCATGGGCAGATTTAAAGCATATTAAATAAATTAATCAACTTTAGCTCAGTCTGATAGTTAACAATAGCAATGGAAAGTTTTGCTGTATGGTGTACTTATTAAAGCTTCAACAGGTCAAAAAGACTTTTTTTTTATATGGAGGCTACTTGTAGACATGTTTCTGTATTTTTGTAAACTTTCCCACACAGCAATCTCATATATGGCAATATATATGCAAATTACAAACATGTACATGACATACAAACTCATATTTGGACTATATGCTACATATATTTTAAAATATTGTGAAAACGGCCACTTGTATGGTTTTTTTCTACCATTGGAATTTTAGGTACTGTATGCACATACAAATAAAATCATAACTAATGTGTTTAAAGTTGCTGTATGTAAGAGTTGACTCTTCTAAAGCATAAAATACCAATTATATTTCCACACTCCGGCTTTTCTTGGTGGAAGATACTTCATTTATTCAATCAGGAAGCCTCTCTAAGCATGCGTCTGCTACCGAAATGCGACCTCCGGTCGACAGTAGCAGACTCTGAAATGAGATGCAGATTGAGAGTTCCACATAAGGTGGCTATTAATTAGCAAGTAATATAAATATTACAAACGTAAACATTAGATGAGCAGGTAACATTGTAACCCCGTGTCCTAACATCACGCAACGTGAAAAGATTAGCAGTGATAAGCAATTTGGCTGTTTGCACCAGACAAAACACGACAGAAATGTAAATACAGCCATTCAGAAGCACAGAACAGTGCACTTACTGCACTCCAGCAAAATGGTAAGGTTTATAATATAATTAATACATATTAAACCTCTTTAACATTATTATATGTTCTAGAGATGCTCGGATCAGCTGAAATGTTACCTGAATCCGCTCCTTCATACTAATCATTCGCCCGCACATATTATATCTGATATATATATCCGCACCCGATCAACACTTTAATAATTCTAATTCTTTGTTTTAAGAATAATAATAGGTCACCGTGGATCGTTCGTTATTAACAGCAGATTCTGCTTTTACATATACAGGAAAAAGATAACCAAATGGTGTCACTTCAGCCTAAATGGCAGCTGTTAAGTTTACTTGTCCTTTTTCTTTGCACTGTGCAGAAACAGAATAGCATTTACTGTGCCTGCATTCGGGCGATTCCACCTCGCCTCCAAAACACAGCCAACTGCACTAAATGAGCGTTCGCTCTAACCGCTTGTTGCAGGAATGCACTAGCTTTACCTTGCAAGGCGCTCCAGTCATGTAAATAAGCGATCTTGTTTCTCCCAGAACGATAGCAGATTTTCCTCTGATGACTCCTCTAACTGAAAGTTTGCACAGTAGTCTTGCACTTCATCCATTATTTTGGGTAAGTCCACTCTGTGCTTTTTTGCTGGTCAACTGCTATGATCCACGACCCACCCTCAATTAATCATAATGTATCCGGATATATCCGCCATCTGCGCATCATTAATATGTACATGCTAAGTGTAGGTTTGTACTGAGTCACAGTTCTTACAACTTTGGTGAATACATCTGCTAATTTTTTGAGAAGTTATATTTACAGTATTTATGAAAACACAAGCTATAAATGTCTCATGTGTAGTTTAAACGTGTAGTTTAGTAGTCTAAATCACATCAGCAGTTTTCTCATTTCTTGTCGATCTATGATATTCTGAAATAGGAGCACTTTACACATGAAAGGTTATCGTCATCATCAGAATTGGCTCATCCATATGCAAAGGATGACCTATGAGACTGCTAAATCTTTTTCCATTCTGTCAGCACAAACACAAGACACTACTGATACAGTTTTATAACTTAGATACACTATTATCTGACAGAAAGTATGTATTTTAAAGTTCCAATATAATGCATTGAATCAATAATTGTTCTCTGATGTCCACATAGTAGTTATGTGCCTTAGGTAAGTTCAGAAATTCTCCAGGCAACAGACTGTACAGCTCGTTGGGTGGCTCTAAATACATTTTAATCTGTATATCCAGCATTTTACATTCTGTAAGGGGATGATGGGGCCGTAATGAGGGGGAGTGGAGTCAGAATGAGAGGGAGTGTCAGAGGTTGAAGTCAGAATGAGGGGGGTGTCTTAGGGTGGAGTCAGAATGAAGGGGAGTGTCGGAAGGTGGAATCAGAATGAGGGGGGCTGTCTGTGGGTGGAGTCAGAATAAGGGGGAGTGTCTGAGGGTGAAGTCAGAATGAGGGGGGGTGTCTGAGGGTGGAGTCAGAATGATGGAGAGTGTCAGAGGTTGGAGTCAAAATGATTGGGAGCATCAGAGGTTGGAGGCAGAATAATGGGAAGCGTTGGGGAGTTGAGTCAGAATAAGGGGGCGTGTCTGAGGGTGGAGTCAAAATTAGAGGGAGTGCCCAAGAGTAGAGTCAGAATGAGGCGGAGTGCCGGAAAGTGGAGTCAGAAAAAGTCTGAGTGTCAGGGGGTGGAGTCAGAATGAGAGGGAGTGTCCAAGGTTGTGGTCAGAATGAGGGGGAGTGCCAGAGAGTGGAGTCAGAGTGTAAGAGGGTAGAGTCAGAATGAGTACAAGTGTCAGAGGGTGAAGTCAGAATGAGGGAGTGTCCGATGGTGGAGTCAGAAAGAGTCTGAGTGTCAGAGGGTGGAGTCAGAATGAGGGGGAGTGTCCAAGGTTGTAGTCAGAATGAGAGGGGGTGACAGAGAGTGGAGTCAGAATGATGGGGGGTGTCAGAGAGTGGAGTCGGAATAACTGGGAGTGTCAGGCTGGGGTCAGGATGTGGGGAAGGGTCAGTGGGTGAAGTCAGAATGAGGGGGATTCTCAAAGATTGGAGTCAGAATGAGTGGTAGTGTCAGAGGGCGAAATCAGAATGAGTGGGATTGTCAGGGTAGGGTAAGAATAAGTGGGAGTGTCAGAGGGTGAAATCAGAATGGGTGGAATTGTCAGGG
>CAIGQZ010035013.1:7516731-7530061 GCA_903798205.1 Danio tinwini | reverse complement strand
ACACACACACACACACACACACACACACACACACACACACACACACAGAGAGAGAGAGAGAGAGCCATTAACCGGAGTTGTAAAACATCCACTAGAAGCAGAAGTCTCTCCCAGAGCGAGCTGGAGGCTGGGTTAGCGAGGTCTGACCGAGGCAGTAAGCTTTACACATGGGCTAACACCTTGTGATTGTAGGTGTAGCCGCTGGGACTGCAGATCATGGCTGTAAATCAAAGCATCTGCTGTACAAGCGCGTATTAGGATGCAAAGGTCTAGTCTCATAACAATGACACACACACTTCCCTGGGAAATAGAGAAGTTGCGATACTGTTATTGACTTAGCATGTCGCTACATTGGTGTGGTTATTTAGGGGTCTCATACGTGCCACGCAAAACCGCAGTGATAATTTTGGCCTCAAATGTTAACTAATATTGGTATTAACACTGAGATTTTGATTACTCACTTAAAGTTCCTCATTTTGCTGTCTTTTTTCTTTCTTTTTTTTTTTATGTTACCCAAATGGTGTTTAAAAGATTAAGGAATTTTTCACAGCATTTCCTATAATATTTTTTTCTTCTGGAGAAAGTCTTTTTTGTTTTATTTCAGCTAGAATAAAAGCAGTTTTTATTTTTTTAAACCATTTTAAGGTCATTATTAGCCCCCTTAAGCAATATTTTTTTCCAATTGTCTACAGAATAAACCATCATTATACAATAACTTGCCTAATTACCCTAATCTGCCTAATTACCCTAATTAAGCCTTTAAATGTCACTCTAAGCTGAATACTAGTGTCTTGAAAAATATCTAGTCAAATATTCTCTACTGTCATCATGGCAAAGATAAAAGTAATCCGCTATTAGAAATGAGTTTTTAAAACTGTCATGTTTAGAAATGTGTTGAAAAAAATCTCTCTGTTAAAGGTGCAAGAGTAATTTTTTATTTTATTTGAACAGATTTGTGTGTGTTGAGCATCAGTTAAGACACCGTTAGCACCTGTTAGCTTTAATTGTGGAAAAAAATGGATAATCTTGAGCTTTACTCAGCTAATCTTCTGGGTTTAAAATAATTATTAGGGCGGGATCAAAATTGGTGACGTAGCGTGAATCTGCAAGTGAAGTGATGATGCGTTGGTTTCTCATGATTCATAGCTCAGTTTTCTTATCCTATGAAAAGACTCTGCTTCTTAATTATTCATGAGAGCATGTGCTCTCCGAAAGCCAGGCAGACCTGCCAAGCTGTGACCCAATGACTATGACTCGTATGTTTTTGTTTCCATGATCCACAAGGTTTGTTGCATGTTTTTCTCCGCAATTATGTCAAACTCAATACAGCAAAACTGTTGGTTTGCAGCAAGCATTTTTGTCAGGAGAGCTGTATGAGAATTAGAGAATGATGGACTGTGTCTTTTATCACTAGAGTTTGTTACCATTCAGACACAACGCTTATCCATGGCCACACAAAATTTGTGGAAATTTTTTGCTATTTCTGCAGAGAATTTTGTAAAACATTTGCGGATTTATGCAGAATGATTTTAGGAGTATCATAACTAAAACCTTAATATAATAAATAAAATATAATACATTTTTTTACTTTTATTTAATACTTACAATGCAAATCCAATTAGATCCACTTATTTGGTAAACAAAGCAAGTCTCTCATATAATATCTCTACTAAAAGACTGAAAATATGACTTTACAAACTGTATTATAAATAAATCACATGGACATTTTAATATTAATATCATTATATCGCAATAATATTAGTGAAATCATTTAAAAACGGAATAAATCTAAATTTACACACATTTACAAAAGTAAATGCATTTACTCAAAGATAGGCTAAAACCTGCGGAAATCTGCGGCACAGATTTCGTGTGGGCCTACCTATATCCGTGCTGCTGTGTTCCCCATATGTTTAAAATCCTCCAGATTACTGGCAGGGCTAATGGTTGAAATAGACAGAATAGAGCCCTGCTGCACTGCTCCACTGTGTCTGCTTTCAGACCGAGGGATTGAGGAGAGAAGTCCTCCACATTTATAGTGTTTATATATACGTTTATATATATGCACTTGTACACAGTACCTTATAACATATACAATGCAATACTTTCTCCATTCGCTAATATAACATAGCACCTTATAACCTTTATATTTACAACATATCTGTACATACAACTCAACATCCAGATATTTTTGACTTGCTGCATCTCTGTTTAATGCTTAATGTTTATCGCCTTTTTCTTTTCTCATATTTAATTTTGTGTTGTCACTTTATGTTCACTGGAAGCATCTGTTGCCAAAACAACTTCCTTTTGTGTGTGTGAAGCACACTTGGCAATAAAACTGATTCTGATTCTGATAAACACATATACAAACACATGTAGAAGGACATTAAATCACTTACTGTTTATTTCTTTGCATTTTAACATTGTACACTATAAAATCATGGGTCTCCTCACGGTTTGGGTCTCATTTTGTGAGCCAACTGACAGTTGTTTGCCTGCTTTGCCAGCCATGCCCATTCCTCCCTCTGCTCACAGCGCTCCACGTCCATCATAAAGCATTTTTTTTTTATCTAACGTAGAATTGAACTGAAGGAGAGGGGTTTTATGGCCCTTTAAACAGAAATTGGGGGGAAAAATATTCAGTCAGGAGGGCTAATACTGTAGCATCTGTTCTGTGTTCTAGCGCAGTTAGTGGTCAAAGTTTGATAATAGTTTAATCAAACTGTTTTGGAATTGACCTCTTCTAGTAGGCCTGGGCATGGTTCATTGTGCTGTGCCTGACCACACTGCAGAGTGATCACACTAGTTAAATGAACCAGACATTAGCGGTCAAACGTGTTCGGGCAGGGTTCAGACTGCCCAGTGTGAGTACACACTTAATGAGTTGTGCAGTGTGATTCACTAGGGTTTGGAATAGTCGACCAGACAACTAAAAACACTGCACTATCCCTGCCAGGGCAATATCTTGAGCAGCAAAAACGCAGTCCTGTAGTCTGCCATTGTTGTTGTTAATACAAAGTGATGTAAACATACCCACATGTCACACTTTTTCTCAGAAAACATATTTCTAAAGGTGCTGTTGAGTTGATTTTCACAGGATGTTGTTAACAACCAAAGAAATACATAGTTGAAGTCAGAATTATTCGCACCCCTTTAATTTTCTTTCTTTTTTAAATATTTCTCAAATGATGTTTAACAGAGCAAGAACATTTTCACAGTATGTCTGAATATTTTTTCTTCTGGATAAAGTCTTATTTCTTTTAATTTGGCTAGAACAAAAACAGTTTTTAATTAAAAAAAATAATAATTAAGGTCAAAATTATTAGCCCCTTTAAGTTTTTTTTTTTTGCGATTTACAAATCTACAGAACAAACCATCGTTATACAATAACTTGCCCAATTACCCTAACCTGCTTAGTTAACCTAATTAACCTAGTTAAGCCTTTACATGTCACTTTAAGCTATATACAAGTGTCTTAAAAATATCTAGTCAAATATTATTTACTGTCATAAGTAATGGTAACATAAATCAGTTATTAGAGATGAGTTATTAAAACTATAATGTTTAGAAATGTGCTGAACAGTCTCTGTTAAACAGAAATTGGGGGAAAAAATAAACAGGGGGGCTAATAATTTTGACTTCTACTGTATATGCAAAGAAAGCAAAACTAATTAGTTTATAATTGAAGGGCTGTGTAATAAAATAAAATGATGCAGGGAAAAGTATTGAACACATGAAGAAAGGGAGGTGTAGAAAGGCAGTGAAAGCCCAGAGAGCAGCTGAGTTCTCTCAGTAGTTCTTCAGCAACCCTCTGAATGAATATTAGCTGCTTTAGTCCAACATCTACATTACCAGGATGATGAAGATGAAACCAGGGTGGACATTTCAGCAAGACAATGATCCAAAACACAGCCAAGTAAACTCTCAAATGCTTTCAGAGAAAGAAAATAAAGCTGTAGAATGGCCCAGCCAATTACCTGACTCGAATCCAATAGAAAATACAAAATAAAACCTTTTATATAAAGTATTAAGTACATTGCAGTAGTTCAATACTTTCCCTTAAGTCATTTCATTTTTTACACACAACAAATTTTTCATATTTTTATTGTTTTGTTTTATTTTAATGTTTGTATTGTTTGGGTTTTTACCAAAAATCTGGTTAAATTTCATGTCAACAGCTCCTTCAGAAATATTATTTCCAGAAAAAAACATGACATGTTCAATACTTATTTCCCCCATTGTACACGTCTAACGTCTCCGGGCTCACCGTGTCTTTGTGTCTGACACAATCTTTTAACCATTCAGGAAAAATGAATTATTGTCTGGCCACTTGAGATTTCATTATGGAGATGAAGCTTAAGATAATGATATTTCTACTACAGCACACTGTGAGTGTATATTAGGGCAATTAGCCTTTTAGGATCCAAAGGACCATTTGGACACAGAAACTGTGGTTGCTCTGGTAATACCTTTTAATATGTGATATTAATGAGTTTTGGTTAGTCAGATCACAAGGAGACAAGGGAGAAATGTTTCTACTTACACCTGATATTTTAATCAATCTTTTCTTTCCCTGATTGTCCACTTTGTTGACCAGTTTGAACTTGCCCCCATCCCGGACGAGCCCCCGTTTTTTTCAGGCCAATGTTTTTGGCGAATTCAGCACACAAATACAGATGCAGAGAAAATTAATCAAACACATGTAAAGGATTGTCACGAAAAAGTCTATATGTGGGTGTGTGTATGGTCTTTTACTGATTTACGATCCAATATTGCAAAAAAACACAAAAAAAAATACGGAGAAGTAGTCATTTCTGCTGTCCATACATAAAAGCCAGACATAAAAGCCAAACACTGAGGTTTGCTTTTAAAACAAAAACTATTAAGAGAATATCATGCTTTTATTAATTTTGAACTTCAAACCATTCAAACCAAAGTTTATAGAAACGTCAAATGTATGACACTTCATACAACAAATTATAAATCTCATCTGTCTAGTCCACTCAAGGTAAGCTTTAACTCACAATCATTTTCATCGTTTGCGCATTACACATTTATTAAAGCAGAACTAACATAGAAGGCTCGATCACACATCCGTACGTTTTAACCAAATGACTTACTCGAGGCGTTTTGGCTTTACCAATCTCCAACGCACATTTGACATTTCCCTTTGATTCCTTGTTGACTGTTTAGAATTTAAAAAGAACACCTGAAGCTATGAATCAAATGTCAGGTGTGGCAGTGTAGTGGAACTATATCAATACCGAATGATATATGGCCTGCCGGAGGGGTTTTTGCAGGGCTAGGATCAGCGCTCAGGAGTGTTCAGATTATTGGACCATGACAGAAAGGGCACCCCAATGTAAAGGTTTGGTGCTCTTGCTGTACCCAAGGGTTAGACAATGGCATGACTGCTCGCTCCTTTTCCAGCATCTGTAATTGCTGAAATTGTCATACTTTTTTCAAAACATATTTTCTTTTCACTGTCTGAACCTTGGAATTTCAGGCAGGGTTTTGCTAGCAGCCAGGTTTGGCAGCCGATATGGAGGGTCTGTTCAAAGGAAACAGGCTGGGTTTGAAGTGATGTCTGGGATGGTGCGCAGTGCTCTGGCTGGTATCTTCAAGAGACGCAGAAATGATAGAGTTGTGATGTTTCTGGTTGATGGTCAGAACATTCTCCCTCAAAGATGACAGCAAAATGCTTACTTCACAGGCTTGTTTGAATGTGTCTCATCTCTGGTAGCACACGCAAGGTGCTTGTCGAGGAAATATTTGAAGTATAGCTCGTGGTAGTTTTGCCTTTTGGATTTGTTTGGAAGCTATTTTGTTTAACGCCTCATCCCAACCAAATGCGAGCAATGCAACGCTTCAAAGAAGTGAGCGTGAGTAATTTTCTGTATTCCATGTTCAAAACAAATTGTTATGATGGTGGGAAGGCCATTTAAAACTTAATGTGTATTTTTTTATAGGAACTTAACTGTAACGCCTGTTTCACACTGCAAGCGTCAGCAGCGCACGAGCAGAGCGTGAGCAGCGCGTGTTTTTTCAGCATCCATGTTAACAGATTAGAGCTTTCATACCGCATGCAGAAGCAGTGCGTCAACGCGAGGCGTGAGCATCGCTAAAGCAGCAGCGCCACGATAGTTTCGGCACTGGGTCTATTTTTGCTGCGCTGCTTACGCTCAATTAAAGTGACAGTGCATTGATAATGACCAAAACACATTGAATGACAGTAAAAAGTAGCAATAAATGCATCAATAATATCAACTGATTTATATATAATCAATCAAATCAACTTAAACGATTAAAAACTGCAACAAATATTTATTTAGCAAACCAAATGTAAAACAATTTTAGTATCACTTTTACTTAAGTTACACACTAGTGTTGCAGGAGAGGGGAAATAGAAGTGACTGCTTTCAGACTGCTATATATGGGAGTTGTAGTTTATAGCGAAGTGTATTGTGGGTAGTGCAGTTCGACACGCATTCTGGATGATGTGAGCTCGCTGTGTGCTGTGCAGTTGAAGCAGAGGAAGAAAGTCGGCTTTGTTTTATGTTCACTCAAGTTATTCCACGTGGGAGCTGTTTGCTCTGTGAACATGACAACACGAAAATAAGTAAAAGAAGAGCATGCATTGATTACTTTTGTCCGACTCATCCTTTGCACGAGCATGAATTAACGAGCTGTTACTCTGCCGCTAGACATCGCTGAAGCGGAGAAAGTAACACTAGTTTGATCATGTATAAATATCATTATAACTATATTTATACATATTATTATAACTAGGCCTGCAACATCCTGACAATCAAAAACAAAATGACATGATATCACACACGCGATTGTCTTCTGAGTGCACCTGACATGAATGACACTCATAGAGCTTGAGAAGCATACAATGCTGTAAGATCTTTATAATTTGTTTATAAAGTAAAAAATATATATTTATATAGAGAGAGAGAGATAGATTGATCTGTGCAGCAGCTGCTGAAGAACTGCGGGCTGCTGACGGAGCTAGTGTGAAAGGTAAATGCCTGCGTGCTGCTTCTGCTCTCCATATGCGCTGCGCACGCCCTGCTTTCGCTTGCGGTGTGAAACAGGTGTAAGTATTTCAGAATTTTCTTTAAGAACCATTTTTCCAGGTTCATGGCCAATGACTTGGGCGTTGAAAGAAAAATAACTGATTTGAAACTAGGCTCCAACCCTAAACTAGCTCTCAAACAGGCTTTATAAAGAGGTATACACTCACCAGCCACTTTGTTAGGCACTTCTATCCGCAAATTTCTAATCAGCCAATCACATGGCAGCAACTCCATGCATTTAAGGCATGTGGATATGGTCAAGACGATCTGCTGCAGTTCAAACAGAGCATCAGAATGGGGAAGAAAGACTGGTTCCAGCTGATAGAAAAGCAGCAGTAACTCAAATAACCACTTGTTACAACCGAGGTAAGCAGTAGAGCATTTCTGAACACACAACACATCCAACCTTGAGGCAGATGGGCTAAGCAGTAGAGGACCACACCGGGTGTCAATTCTGTCAGCTAAGAACAGGAAACTGAGGCAACAATTCACACAGGCGCACGAAAATCGGATAATAGAAGATTGGATAAACGTTCCCCTGGTCTAATGAGTCTTGATTTCTACTGCGACATTCGGATGGTGGGGTCAGAATTTGGTGTCAACAACATGAGAAAGCATGGATTCATCCTGCCTTGTATCAACGGTTCAGGCTAGTGGTAGTGGTGTAATGGTGGAATATATTTTGGTACATTTTGGGCCCATTAGTACCAATTGAGCATTGTGTCAACGCCACAGCCTACCTGAGTATTGTTGCTGACCATGTCCTTCCCTTTATGACCACAGTGTACCCCATCTTCTGTTGGCTACTTCTAGCAGGATAACGCCATGTCATAAAGTGTGAATCATCTCAGAGTGGTTTCTTGAACATGACAATGAGTTCACTGCACTTAAGTGGCTTCCACAGTCACCGGAACTCAATCCAATAGAGCACCTTTGGAATGTGGTTGAATGGGAGATTTGCATCATGTGCAGCTGACAAATCTGCAGCAACTTCGTGATGCTATCATGTCAATATGGACCAAAATCTCTGAGGAATATGTCCAGTACCTTGTTGAATCTATGCCACAAAGGATTAAGGCAGTTCTGAAGGTAAAAGGGGGTCCAACCCGGTAATAGTAAGGTGTAGTACTAGTAAAGTACCGATACAGCTCTTAAAATGTACTCAAGGGAGTATTTTAAGACTACTTAGTAAATTACAAACTACAGTGACTTGAGTATTTGCAGTTTGTTACTTCACACCACTGATGCTAACCTACAGCTTTCTCTGGAGATCGTACATCTCTCACACAATCTTTAGCCAGTAGCATTTGCATAATGTTAGGAATAATGATGACATTGTTTTCCGTGGCCTTTCCGTTAGCTGAGCTCTTCACGATCAGGAGTGGATTAATGAGCAACGCATGAACAGCCCTTATGGTCAGACAAGAGTTGTCCTGAGAGCGCTTGTTATGAGAACATCACACACTTCTTCTCCCCTCGCCGTCAGTCTTTCCTCTCATCTTGCCGTACCTCCTCAATCTCAATCCCCCTGTTCACCCCCTCACGAATCTGCTCTAAGGGGTCAGGTCATGTTATGCCTTTCAAGGAGCCTCTTTGCTGTCCTCTTTATTTGATGCATTATGTATAAAGGCCCCGGTGTGTGTTTTACACCCTCTTTGGCATTATTAAGCTATTTTCCCTCTTATCTGCGCCTTTCTATCTTGACACGAGGGTTAATCAGGTGGGATTGATGCTGAGCCTTTAAAACAAGATCACACTTACTGGGGCCTTTGCTTTTGCTACACTTCTACTCTGGAAACCAGGCAGCGTTGAATATGGCCTAATTTATTACCAGAGTTCTCATAAAAGGAGCTTCTATGTTGGAGTAACTTTTCTAGATTTATTGGTGGAAGTAGCTTCTTGTCTGCATGTCCGCACTGCAGGAACTAATGATTTTAGTCCCAGGGTCTTACCTAGCACAATAAGAACTACTATTGAATATGGCCTTATTTATTAACAGAGTTCTTAAAAAAGGAGCTTCCATGTTAAAGTAACTTTTCTAAACCTATTGGTGGAAGTAGCTTCTTTTCTGAATGTTTGCACTGTGTTAACTAGGAATGATTTTAGTTCCAGGGTCTAACCCAGCACAATAGGAACTACCATTAAATATGGCCTTATTTATTAACAGAGACCTCATAAAAGTAGCTTCCATGTTAGAGTAACTTTTCTAGAACTATTGGTGGAAGTAGCTTCTTTTCTGAATGTTTGCACTGTAGGAACTAATGATTTTAGTCCCAGGGTCTAACCCAGCGCAATAGGAGCTACCATTAAATATGGCCTTATTTATTAACAGAGTCCTCATAAAAGTAGCTTCTATGTTAGAGTAAATTTTCTAGATCTATTGGTGGAAGTAGCTTCTTTTCTGCATGTTCGCAATGCAGGAACTAATGATTTTAGTCTCAGGGTCTAACCTAGCACAATAGGAACTACCATGGCCTAACTTAACAGAGTCCTCACAAAAGGAGCTTCCATATTAAAGTACTTTTTCTAAAACTATTGGGGGAAGTAGCTTCTTTTCTGCATGTTTGCACTGTGTTAACTAGGAATTATTTTAGTTCCAGGGTCTAACCCAGCATAATAGGAACTACTGGTAAATATGGCCTTATTTCTTAACAGAGTACTCACAAAAGGAGCTTCTGTGTTGGGGTAACTTTTCTAGATCTATTGGTAGAAGGAGCTTCTTTTTTGCATGTTCACACAGCGGGAACTAGGAATGATTTTAGTTCCAGGGTCTAACCTAGCACAATAGGAACTACCATTGAATATGGCCTAATTTGTTTACAGAGTCCTCATAAAAGGAGCTTTTATGTTGGAGTAACTTTTCTAAACCTATTGGTGGAAGGAGCTTCTTTTCTGCACGATTGTACTGCAGGAACTAGAAATGATTTTAGTCCCAGGGTCTAACCCAGCACAATAGGAACTAACATTAAATGTGGCCTTATTTATTAACAGAGTCCTCACAAAAGGAGGATCCCTATCACATTTAATGCATTAATTCATTATTTTCATTAATAATGGACTCATTTTACTATACTAATGGAAACAATGGTGATTAGGCGTTTAAATTTAGTTTTTGCAGGACTGGCTTTGTGGCTAGTTTCTATAACTCAAATCTTTAAACTACCCATTGTGAAACTCCCTATGTAATAACAGTGCAGGCACAGCACCATTGAATTATACAGTGGCACCAATTGATGCACAGGTTGAATGCACATGGAGAGAGAATTAAGCCCATGCAGGGCAAAACTTCCATGGTGCCGTGATAGTTTGTGGCATGGATTGAATTGATCCTAAAAGCTGCTTATATATCTGTTTGCTAGGTCTGTATGATCAGCAAGACAGTTATTGCACTTCAACCTAGCTATGCACATGACTGCGCACAGACTTACACACCAACCTGAACAACATCTGTTTTATACGGCTGCAGAAGTGCATGATGGGTCCATCTGCAGTATGATTACGGTTCTCACTACATCTGTTGTGGCCTGGAAATTTCAGCTTGTTTGATTGTTTATGTGGTAGCTAAATCATTCATGCTAACACTATTTCACTCATTATTTGGTCCAAACTAAGTTCACTTTTGTTACCCCTTTTCAGGTTGCCTGGTTTCTGCAAACAAATGCAGATTCATTTTGATAGCAATGCATTGCACTGCACGATGTTAGCCCAGATTTTTCCTTGCACACAGTTTTGTGTAAATCCCAGAAAAACTGGGTTGCTCATGCAGAAAAGCTGCTTGCTCATGTAAGTGACAGTTGTTTAGTGTATATTATCAAAGACACAATCCAAGAGACGCACTCATGTGTTTCCAATGCCCATGACTCAGAGAATTTCAGTGTAAAATGTGTTTTGACTGGAAACTACAACCTACAGCCAATGCGAGAGAAAAATAGTGCACAGAAAACTTGGATTGTAAATTTCTCGAAGGTGCTGTATGTAGGTTTTTGACTTTTCTAAAGCATAAAAATAACATAATATATGATTACAGATATTGAAAAGCATGCCAAGTGAACATAATTGTTTATCTGAAAAACAATGCTGAAGTCACATATTCTGCTTTGAAAATGTCCATTATGTGCCGGATTGTCTGTTTTTGTTTTAGTCATTTAACCCACCCAATGCCAGTTTAGCCAATTATATTTCAGCACGCCAGGTTGCCTTGGTGGAAAACAGCGTATTTCATTAATTTACTTATGCATAAAGGCTCTCAGAGTTTGCATCCACGACCTAAATGTGACCTCCGGTAGACAGTAACAACCTGTGAAATGAGACGCAGATTCAGAGTTCCAGTGGATATTAATTAGCAAATAATATAAAAATTACAAACGTAAACATTAGGTGAGCAGGTTACATTGTAACCCGTGTCCTAACAACACACTACATCATGAGATTTGCAGTGATAAGGAGTTTAGCTGTTTGCACCAGACAGAACACGACAGAAATTTAAATACAGACATTCAGAAGCACAGAATAGTGCACTTACTGCACTCCAACAAAATGGTAAAGTTTATAATCTAATTAATACATATTAAACCTCTTTAACATTATTAAATGTAGATGCTGAATCACTGATATGTGTTAGTTTGCACTCAGTCACTGTTCTAAAATTCACCTATAGCGAATGTGTTTGAACTGCGGGGAAACCGGAGCACCCAGAGGAAACCAGCACCAACACAGGGAGAACATGCAAACTCCACACAGAAATGCCAACTGGCCTAGCAGGGACCCGAACGAGTGACCTTCTTGCTGTGCTAACCACTAAGCCACCTTGCTGCCCTAACATGTTTTTGTACCTATTTAATAAACGCCACTTTTCAGTAGTTAGCTTGCATTTTACATTCCATCCTGAAAGTAAGCTTCAATAAAATCAGGCCACTGCTTTATCAGGTCGACGTATTCCTCCATAACCTTTTTTTCTGATAGTGGAGGTCATTTGTTCCAAGCCACAAATTTGTCACGATCCCCGTAGGCTATGGAGTCAGGTGCTTTGTCCATCCCTCTAGTTAGATGATCCAACTCTCCTTTCTAGCGTGAAAGGGCCCAAATCAAAAGTATTTGGGGGGGAGGGCATTGGGAGTTTTACAACAGACAGATGAGGAGGCATTGTTTTTAACGGCACTGGTGGCCCAGCCAGGCTGATCTGACTGACAGCTCCCCGCTGATAGAGCAGAAAGCGTGGCCGGCTGAAAATCTGTCTTGCAGGCTGCAGGGCCATCTGGACCTTCTGCACGCTAAAAGGTTGGACACGGTTTGAGGCGACATCAAAAAAGCTGTACACAGTTCATTTTTGTAGGGACGGGGGCCTCGTCAGCAGTTTTCCCGCTCTTTTTTTTCACAGTGAAATAAGGCAAAACAAACTGTAAAACAACGCAAAACAGAAATGAAAACATGGCATCCTTGTAAAGCCAAGGTGAGAGTAAAAGCAGTTTAATGGCATGGATAACAGGGAACAAACAGGAGTGAAATGTGTGGCACCGTGGGTACCTGCCACTTTGAGATTTCTCCAAAGCTCCCGAGGCAGGCTTCTGAGGGATATTGATTTTCAAAGAACCCACCCTGGGCAGCGGGGTGGAGGATGATATAGTCGTGGAAAGACACTATTAAAACTTGGTGAATGAATTGTTAAATACCTCTATAAAGAAATAGAAGACATGGCCCCATTTTTTCGCCGGCACGGCTGCTCTGTTGGGCCCTGATAAGCCGTGGGGGGAGGTTTCTGGAGAGATGGCCCTCACACGTGCAAATCATCGTATGATTGGATTCTCTCAAGCCAGAGATTGTAAAGCACACGAGTCGTCATGGCTAGGAAATATACAACTTTTGTGTCATACGACGGAAGCCATTAATTGCGGAATTGTTAGCCAGAGTTTGAAGGATGTCGAGATTTATTGGCGTTAGCTGTTTGGATTGTCGTTCATCAGTTCATATCAAAATGCATTAGGATACTTATGTATTGTAATGTACTGGCGTATTATAAATCTGTGCTTTTTTTTTTGCAAAGAAATGCGTTAAATTGCCGTATATTATAGCACGCAAAGACAGTTAATGAAGGAGAATCATATTACTGGAGCCTGTTCATATTACAAATGATCTGGTCAGAGTGACTCACTCTGAACAGATCATTTGAATCAGTTAATTGTTTACTAGTGACTCACTCTTAACAGATCATTTGAATCAGTGAATTGTTTACTAGTGACTCACTCTGA
>CAIGQZ010035013.1:7440902-7495219 GCA_903798205.1 Danio tinwini | reverse complement strand
ATATATATATATATATATATATATGTATACAGTGTTTTCTCTAGGATTTTTTTCCAGCTGTGGCGGCAGACTCTGTTGGGCCTTTTGCACAGATCTACCAACTACCTGTGGCGTTATTTCAATGACAAATGTCATGAGCGCAGTACAGCCGAGATTTCATTTATGTAATACCAACATGCAAATCTCTTTTCTTGTGCGACGATTTCCTCTGTTCGTGCACAAAACTTCTTGCACGCCCTCAAATATATGCTGTTTAAGTGCAGGTTTTTTTTTTTGTGCGCTTTCAAATAAACACTGCTGAAGTGAGATTTAGTGCATTTGTGTAACAAGTAAGTCTCTAACATTTATTAGATTTGCTCGGAATATTTATGAATGTCTCCAATAGACCTACTAAGTGGCATTAATGAGTCCTGAAGTAAAGTGAAACGGCCATAAATTCTATCATTATCTATCAATTTTAAAGTATTATAAAGCATTATCTAATTATGGAAACTGTGTTCATCTTAACTGAAAGCTACGTCGTGTTTGCTAACCTCACGCATAACGCACCTGTCAGTCAGTCAGCATGTCACCTTAAAGGGTTAAAATAACGCACAGCACTATTACGATTTTAGAAAAGTTTGCGCTGTTATAATTCCCTTACCTTTTAACACGTTTTGGTGCGATTATAACCTGCTATAAAAAAAAACAAAAACAACTGAATATTTTGAATGAGTAGTAATGTAGCAGTGGCGGGGTGAATTTTGGTGTGGCGCCCCGCCATGTAAGAAGGAATGTAAGAAGAAGGAAACTATGATATATATATATATATATATATATACCTCAGATCATTCTCAAAAATGGTAATCAATATTAGAAAAAGAGCACAGAAGTTGTGTGATTTCCACTTATAAACCTTTACTTTAAACAGAAATTGGGGAAAAATATAAAAGAATTTAAATTGAACAGGAGGGCTAATAATTCTGACCTTAACTGTGGTTCATTTACATAAAAACTAAATTATTGCAACAGGTTTACTCACTTTTTAGTCAATTAATCATTTTTACAGTGTGCACAAATAAGAAAAAAGGCTAATACGATTATTAAGAAGATAATGCAAGGACAAAATATTAAATAAATATATATTAATACTAATAAATATATCAATAATAATACAATTATTAATAATGACACATAAAATACACAACTGTACACTCATTCGTTTAGATGATGGTTTGTTACTCTATCTCTCTCTCTCTCTCTCTCTCTCACACACACACACACACACACACACACACACACACATTCTCTCTCTCTTGGTTCAGTTGGCAGTGAAAGGTGGAAGAATGGATTTCAAAGGCTATGCCTTTAACCCCACCTCAATATTAGTTTTTATTATTGTTATTGCCAGGCAGCCGCACTGGTGGCGGCCAGGCCACGCCGTGCAATTCTGTCTGGGTCCCGACTGATAAAAGCTCATATGTTGCCTCTAGCCTGCAGGTCTACACGAGGCAGTGAACACTAAATTTTTGAAGCGATGGGGAGATATATATTCTTTTCCAGCACCCAGAGCTTTATGGCTAAGCATGCTGAGACATCGGCTCACACGCTTGAGCTGTTCTCGGTGCAGAAACCCTGTCTGTCCATATCGAGACCCAGCAGCTGTGGGACGAGCACGCTGGCAGCTGGAGACGCTTTGTGCCGGGCTTGTGGGTTTGGTCTTGCTGTGGCTGATGAAAATGTCACAGAAAAGCTTTGTGCACTGATGACCAGTTACTCATCCTTGTGTGGAGAACATCAGCAAGAACAGCTTTTACTGTGGACTACAGCACAATTTATGGTTGTAGCCGTCTTTATAAACACGTGTACTATATGTGCTTCATTTTAAAAGGGTCACATTTGTTTTACGCAGCGGATGCCCTTCCAGCCGCAACCCTGTACTGGGAAAGTACACTCTCACTCTCCATACACTCTCACATTCACACACACACACTTATACACTATGGCCAATTTAGCTTATTCAATTCACCTATAGCGCATGTGTTTGGACTGTGGGGGAAACCGAAGCACCCGGAGGAAACCCACACTGGGAGAACGTGCAAATTCCACACAGAAATACCCGGGACTCGAGCCAGCGACCCTCTTGCTATGAGGCGACAGTGCTAACCACTGAGCCACCGATTAATGGAACCATCTAAATGACATGGATCATATTAAATGTGTGATGCAACTAAACTCAGTTCCAGTGTTGTTATGCTGCTGTGTTGACTTTTTGTGCTTGTGTGTTTTAATCAGGTCTGGATCTGAGACATGCTCAAGTGGTGGCGCTCTCCTCCGGTACCAAATGCATTAATGGAGAGTACATCAGTGACCAGGGACTGGTGGTCAATGATTGCCATGCAGAAATCACCACTAGACGAGCACTGCTGCGCTTCCTTTACTCCCAATTAGAGCTACACCTCAGGTAAAACACACCTTTTACTGAAACACCAATGTCTATTTTTGCTAGCCATGCTTTAAACTTATTGAAAACAAATTATTTAAAGTCAAATCGGATTTGATAAATGGTAACAAAAATACTAATTATATTTTTACTATGTTATTAACAGTGGTAAAACAAGTAACAAACTTGCTAGAAACATACTAGCAACATGTTAATTCATATCAGTACAATGTCATAAGAAGCTAGCAAAGGTTAAATACATAGTAGCAACATGTACAGAGTTAAAACATGTTATTAGTATGCCATTTTGTACTAACAGGGTTACAACATACTTAATTTATCTTCACAATGTACTAAACATGTTGTAAATATGCTAGTATCATGTTTCTTAATGCTAAACATGTGCTAATCAAGTTAGCCCTTTCTTGAAACATTCTAATATTCCAGAAACATACTAGAAACATGTTAATTTATGTTAGCACATTGTCATAAAAAGCTAATGAAGGTTAAAAACATAGTAGCAACATGTGTAGAGTTAAAACATGTTATAAACATGCCATTTTGGTGCTAACAGTGTTACAACATACTAGCAGCATGTTAATTCTGCTTCACAATGTACTGAACATGTTGTAAACATGCTATCAGGCTTATTAATGCAAATCATCAAGTTAGCCCTGTGTTGAAACATTCTAAACATGCTAACATATGCTAGCCTAGTGGAAAAACATGTTAACGACATACCACTTCATAATAGTAACATGTCAAATATTACAGAAACAGACAAGCAACATGTTAAATCATATTAGCACAATATAATAAGAAGCTAGCTAAGGTTAAATACATAGTAGCAACATGTACAGAGTTAGAACATGTTATTAGCATGTCATTTTGTGCTAACAGTGTTACAACACACTAGTAGCATGTTTATTTGTCTTCACCATCTACTAAACATGTAAGCATGCTAGTATCATGCTTAATAATGCAAACCATGTGCTAATCAGGTGAAACATTCTAAACATCTTAGAAGCATGCTAGTGTATGCTAGCCTAGTGGAAAAACATATTAACAACATACTACTTCATCCTAGTATGCAAAGCCCTGCTGAAAAATCCAGCTTAAACCAGCCTAAGCTGGTTGGCTGGTTTTAGCTGGTCGACCAGCCTGGTTTTAGAGGGGTTTTGGCCATTTCCAGTCATTTCCAGCCTGGTCTTAGCTGGTCAATGACCAGCTAAAACCAAATAAAACCAACTTGACCAGCCTGGTTTAAGCTGGACATAGCTGGTTTTGGCTGAGCTCCCAGCCTGGCTAGGCTGGTCAAGCTGGTTTTAGCTGGTCATCTCCCAGCCTGACCAGCTAAGACCAGGCTGGAAATGGCTGGAAACCAGCCTGGAAATGGCCAAAACCCCTCTAAAACCAGGCTGGTCAACCAGCTAAAACCAGCCAACCATCCTAGGCTGGTTTAAGCTGGATTTTTCAGTAGGGCTTTGCTTACTAGGTTAAATACATACAGTAGTAGCAACATGTACCAAGTAAAAAGATGTTATTAGCATGCCGTTTTGTGCTAACATTGTTACAACATGCTAGAAGCATGTTAATTTATCTTCACAATGTACTAGACATGTTCTAAACATGCTCATATCATGTAATGACTTCATCCTAGCAGCACGTCAAACATTCCAGAAACAAACTAGCAACATAATTCATGTTAGTGCAATGCTATAAGAAGCAAAGGTTAGAAACATATTGGCAACATGTCCAGAGTTAAAACACGCTATTAAAAAGCCACGTTTTGCTAACAGTATTACAACATAATAGCAACATGTTCATTTATCTTTACGATGTACTTAAAATATTGTAAATTTGCTAGTATCATGCTTATTTAACTATGTGCTAATCATGTTAGCCCTGTGTTACGTCATTTGAAGCATCTTAGCAACATGCTAATGTATGCTAGCACAGTGGGAAAACATATTCACAGCACCACTTCATCCTAGCAACATGTCAAATATTCCAGAAACATACTAGTAACAGGTTAATTCATGATAGCACAATGTTACAAAAAGCTAGCAAAGGTTAAAACCATAGTAGCAACATGTGCAGTTAACATGTTATTAACATGTCACTTTGTGCTAACAGTTACAACATACTAGCAGCATCTTTACAGTTAATTTACCTTCACAATGTACTAAATGTTGCAAACATGCTAGTGTCAGGCTTATTAATGCAAACCAAGTGCTAATCATGTTGACTGTGTTAACGCAACATGCTAATGTATACTTGTATCTTGCTTGTTAGTGCAGACCATGTGCTGATCATGTGTTCAAGTATTTGCAACATCTCAGAAACATACTAATGTATGCTAGCACAGTTGGAAAACATATTAACAGCACCACTTCATCCTAGCAACATGTCAAACATTTTTGCTAACATTTGGTTTAAACATGCTAATAACATGTCACTTCATCCTGCTAATATGTAAACGAGACAGAACAATTAAACCAACCTGTCAATTCATGCTAGCCATTTGTAACAACACCATATCTAAATGTTTAAGCATACAAGAAACATGCCAGTAGCATGCTAGTAACATTTTAAACGATGCTAACAACATGCTGCTTCATATCATCTAAAAGAAGCATGCTAGCAACATGTAAATTAATGCTAGCCACATGTTGAAACTTTTATACATGTTTTAACACTGGTTGGAAACATGTCAATTTATGCTAGCACAACATCCCATTTCATAACATCCCAATCCAACATGTAAACATACTAGAAACATGCTAAAGCATAGTGCTAAATGTGATAGTAATATGTTAATCCATGCTAACCTGCTGAACAAGCTAGCAACAAACACGCTCTTACTACAGGGTTCATGTTACAAACTGAAGACAGGGACTTAAGACTACTTAAAGAGCACCTATGGTGAAAAATCTCCTTTTCAAGCTGTTTGGACAGACATATGTGTATGTATGGTGTGTAGACCTCCTTTTTTTTCAATTTAACAACAAAAAAACGCTGGACCAATTGGAGCGGTTTTCAGACCGACCGCATCTTGACGTAGCAGTGCGGTCCCCCCGCCTACCGAATTGATTAACAGCTGCGTATTAACATGTCTCCGTAGTAACATGTGTAATCATCATATCAACCAGACACAGGACCAGGACGTGAGCAAATTAAGCATCCATATATAAAAGGTCTGTTCAGTTTGCTAGGATCATCAATCATCATCAAATGTGATCAAGAGTGAGTTTTACAAGTTTAAAATGTTTTAAAACAGTGCATGTGTGTAATAAATTACAGCGATTTACTCCATCAACACAGCCGCGTGTCAAAACAATTATAAAAGACGCTTCAATCCCGGTTTGTGGATGTTAAATCAGGTTTATTTTGTACATTAACATAACAGATATCCATACAGCAGTGGAGATTAACCTGTATTCTGTCACATTTGCGTGCAAAAACTAAGCAAAGCTAAACGTGCGCTGTCTGTGTGTGTGCCTGTCAGCGATGTGTGTGTGTGCGCTTGTGTGTGCATGTGTGTGTGCGTGCGAAAACGTTGTAATGACATTGTGTGTGACTCATCCCTGCAACTCCACAACATGCATCAAATACTTATTGGTAAGATTCTTACTGTAGTTTTTCCTCACAAACGTTATGTGAGATCTCATTCCTTCGTGTTTGTCTGTTGTCTGATGCAGCCGAGGGAGCCGCTGCCAGGCACGTGGAAACGGTGGGCGTGAAGGACTAGCCTTAAAGGCGCAGTACACAAAAACAGCTAGCTTCTGCTAAATGCTACAAAGTAGAAACTTATGACAGGTATAATAAAATAATCTGATGGGTGTTTTGAGATGAAACTTTACAGACACATTCTGGAGACACAAAAGACTTATATTAAATCTGGAAAAAGTGGTAACCTAGGTGTCCTTTAAGACAGGCTTCATGTTACAAACCAGCTAACGTGTTAAAACACAAGCAACCTTTTGAAATTGCTAACAACACATTTATTTATAACAGACTTTCCTATTTTTTAGAAAAAATAATCATGATAATTGCTAGAGACTGGAGCAAATCTCATAGGTAAACTTCAAAATTATTAAAAAGACAACTGCATGAATTAATAATAGAGGAAACATTTACTTTATTTATGAGTCATTTTTAACTTGAGGTGATATTCCAAATGCAAGGGTTTGACAGATTTAGCAAACTTTTGAAGACAAGCTTGTATCCAACATGAGATAGAAACACACACATACAGTGGCGGTTCAAGCCCCCATCCCCCCCTCTGGCCCCCTTAAATTTGGACGCTTATTTTTGTCACAACTAAAACGCCACGGAGAATCGAGATCAGCCATCAGTGGCAGACGGAGATATGACTGAAGCCTCTATTGTGCGTTCTCGGTGTCGCATGCACTTGCTCTCTGTGTCATGCGCACTCTCTCTCTCTCTGCTTTCCCTTGACTTTTGTCAGCGACGTGCTGTGCACATTAGTTTCCCGCATTCGTCAGAAGCTAAACCCCAAATTGACACAGGTAATAAGAAAAATTCAACTTCAATCATGTGCATGTTGTGAAACACTATCAAAATGTCCACTGTTGATTATAATAGACTTCTGTTTTTACAGTAATATCGATTTTGACACTTTTAATATAGGAAGTCCTCGGCTCTGCAGAGGCCATTATTGATCAGAAATTGAGTGTACATAGTTTTATGTTTGGAAATACAGTCTTGACTTTACAAACAGTCGGCAAGTACCGCAGAACAGATGTAACACATTGTTCAAATTTAGTTTTCAGTCACGCTCATGTACAGTAGGCCTAAAAGTAATATTCAACTCGTTTAGTTTCGCCTTCATTCATTTTTGATTCCAGTAGTGACATAAAGCACGAGTCTACTAACAACACGTTTTTAAACATAATAGTTCAACTAATTTTTAATAACTGCTTTTTTTATCTTTCCCATGGTGAGAGTCAGTGCATAATATTTGACTAGTTTTTTTGCTAGATGGTTGTATTCAGATTAAAGTGTAATTTAAAGACTTAATTAGGTTATGTTAACTAGTAAAGTTAGAATAATTAGTCAAGTTATTGTATAACTGGTTTGTTGTGTAGACAATCAAAAGTACACAGTTAATATTTTTAAGGAGGCTAATAATACTGATCTTAATTTTTTTTATTAAAAACTGCTTTTATTCAAGACAAACTATAGGAAATAAGGACTTATTGTGACTCCAGAAGAATTATTTTTGTTTTATAGGAAATACTGTGAAAATGTTCTTGGTTTGTTAAAGATCACTTGGGAAACGTTATTTTAAATAAACAGGAGGGCAAAAAAATTACTTCAACTGCATCTGTTAAAGTTTACACATGCAAAAAGTGCCTTGATGTACTTGAATGTTCAAAATGTGTTATCCTACAATACAAAGTTACTTTTAAAATAAATTAACAAGGAAGATTATTTAGAGTTTAAGTTATTTAATTAGCTTGTTTTTGAAGACTGCAGAGTGATGCAGGAAAAAAAACTACTTTGAATAATTATGTAAGTAGTTTGTGATGTATGTTAAAGTGTGCCTCAAAATTACAAGTGGCCCCTGCCCGGCTAACCCCCTAAATTTAAGTGGTCTGAACATTAAACATTAAGTTGTCCTACAAATATGACATAGACTCACACAGGCCATGCCCTCCGCATATGCCTGATTTGGGTCATTCATCTGGACCTGACCACCTGACAAACAGCCACGCAACTCATGTGCAGCTCTGAGATAATAGAAAAAGCTCTGAGATCATTATTATGCACGCCTCAGTGTTTGATAAGCCAAACATTTTCTAGTGATACAACAGTGATAATTATCGCTGTTGTATCGCTAGAAAACATTACTCCTCTTTTAGTTATTTAAAGTGGATATTTCATTCACTATGTATGTGGGACTTTTATTTTGAAAACGCGAGCGACAAATTGTTTACTGTGCGTTAAGGCCGATTTATACTTCTGCATCAAGCGCACGCTTATGCTAAGGCGCAGCCTACGAGTGGACGAATAGCCCCTCGCCGTAACCGTCGGCGATGATGATGCGCACCTCTCAAAAAATGTAACGCGTACGCGTAGCGCAAGCTCTGTGATTGGTCGGCTTGGTATTGCTGACGAGTGTGGGCGGAGGTGAGAGCTGTGCGCCCGATGCAGAGAGTGTTTACAAGTGTGGTGAAGGAGCTTCGGATGGAGACTGTCGTTTTGTGTTTACCTTATGATTAAAGTTGTTGCACGTCCACCGGTTCCCACCTCAAAATGAGCGAATTTGAGCCACTTGTACATTAAGGAAGTGTTCAGAAAAAACAGAACACCAGCGAAGAAACTCGACACAGAGAAACAAACACCTACTGCCAGCTAGCGTTTCAGAAGTGTATTGCAGGAAAAACAGAAACAGTGCGCAGAATTATAAATGCACAGCTACGCGCAAGGCATACGCCGTGGGTTACGGCAATCACTTGACGCAGAAGTATAAACCAGGCTTAAAGCTTACTGGGAAATGGCAGCATGAGACTCGTTTCAAAGTCGCCTCAGGACACAAAATGCAAGGTTTACAGATTACACATGTATTCATCTCCACTCTGAAGAGGCATGATGTTTAGTTACATCTTTTGTTCATTTATCGTGTTTACTGTAAAATGTGATGCATGTGTTTCAGAAAACACATGTATACTGCTGAATCGTATCAAATCACTCAGCTCAACTGTCATGTTGATGCAGAAGTTTATACTAAGCCCTGGCTGTTTTCTTTCACAATATAGCTTCAAAATACAACGCGATACATCTCCTTCACTCTCTTCTGTCAAGTTTAAGTATGATTTTTTTATTATCTACAACAGATCTGGTGAGCAAAATAACGTTAGGTTAACATTACTCTGATTGGGTTTATATTTGTCCGTGTTCAGCGTTTTAAAATTTTATTTATTTATTTATTTATTTATTTATTTATTTATTTATTTATTTATTTATTTATTATAATACAAAGCATAAAATAAGCTAAATATAAAATAAAAATAAATAAAAACAACTTCAATATAGAAACCTTTACAATGATAGTATAATTAAGGGAATATTTAACCTATCCAATTGACAGCAAGTTCGCTATTCAATTAACTTCAAGTTCTTTGCAACTATAATTGTATCTTGACATTTCTTGCTTTTAATATGCTGGAGCAAGTCTATATATAAATGAAAATCTATAATTAAAATCCTTTAAACAAGGTTAAGAAATATTTAATATACATTTATGAATATAAATTTTATCAAATAAAATCAAAATATTCATTATAAATTCCACAGATTAATTGTCTGAGTCAAAATATAACATTTTTGGGGGTCAAATTACATCTAATTTTTCTTGAACAAAAGTAAGTCATCCCAAAACTTCTTTGAATGTTGACATTCATAAAAAAAAGATGAACCAAAGGCTCTGGATGATCTAAACAGAATGAGAGATTTCCATCCGTCTGCATAAATTTAGATAATGTGGAGTTTGTTTAATATATTTTCTTTATAGTGGAATCCAATGTACAAAATAATGTAAACTTGACTGAGTGCTTCATTTCCCCTTTAACAGGAATTTACTGTTTACACCACAGACTTCCATTATAAGCGCATCATTTTAAATGACGTATTTGCTAGTTTTCTCAAGAAAAACCTTTAAATGATATTCTCTTCTGCTCGTCAGCAGGTCATTGAGGTTATCAAGGGAACTCGACACACACTGATCCTGAAAGAGCTTTATGCTAACAACACATTTTCTCACATATCACACCTAACAAAGGACTTTGGGACTACTTTCAGAAGTGCTAATTTCAATTGTTGCTTCATAAAGAATCCGCATTATTATCTGAGTCTGCTGCGGTGTTGGAGGAATCATTGTGCGCCGGCGACGAAGACTCTAAATGTCTTCTCCGATGTAGCAGATTGTTGCATAGAAAAGCCTCCTGTAATGTCATATTTGCATACTCGTCTTCCCAGAGTGCATTATCTGTAGCTAAATGGGCCCGTTTGCCTGGGTCTGGAGTCTAGTTTGGAAGATAAGTCATTATGTTGGAAAAATAAAAAAAACCACAGCGATGGCCTTCCTCAGTAGACAGATCTGGAGCAGCACGCCTTACCCCCTTAGCATCGCAGGTCATTTGTGTAATTAGCGCAACTTAGGTGCCAATTAGAGATGCTAATGTTTGCGTAAGTAATGTTCACCCCGTGCACTGCTCCCAAATGTTTTTTGGCGCTAATGCTAATGACATGTGTAAAATGGGACAGCTTTGCTATTCTGCATGCTAACATGCTAACACAAATCTCACATGAACCTTATAATAATTCAGCATTTTAAAGGGATGGTACACTCAAAAATTACAATTCTGTCATCAATTACTCACGCTTGTTTCAAACCAGTCTCAGTTTTTTGTTCTGTTAAGCACAAGTACACTACAAATACACAGCCACAGCCATATCACCCTGCAGCCCAAGACCGGTTACTCACTAAAGCTAAGCAGGGCTGAGCCTGGTCAGTACCTGGATGGGAGACCACATGGGAAAACTAGGTTGCTGTTGGAAGTGTTGTTAGAGAGACCAGCAAGGGGCGCTCAACCTGTGGTCTGTGTAAGTCCTAATGCCCCAGTAAAAGTGAAGGGGACACTATACTGTCAGTGGGTGCCGTCTTTCGAATGAGATGTTAAACCGAGGTCCTGACTCTCTGTGGTCATTAAAAATCCCATGACACTTTTCATAAAAGAGTAGGGGTGTAACCCCGGTGTCCTGGCCAAAGTCTCTCAATCGGCACTTTCCCATCATGGTAGTCATCCCTATCCATTGAATTGGCTCTATCACTGTCTCTTCACTACACCTATAGCTGGTGAGCGCACTGGCGTCGTTGTCCTGTGGCTGCCGTCGCATCATCCAAGTGGATGCTACACACTAGTGGTGGTGTGAAGAGACTCCCCTCATGATTGTGAAGCGCTTTGGGTGTATGGCCATACACAATAAATGCGCTATATAAATATAAACACACATTACATCTAATGAGTGCTGGAAACTTGTGACCTCTTACTATGGAAGTCAGTGGTTAATGGTTTCCAACATTCTTCATAATATCTTCTTTTTTATATATTTTATTTTTTTTCCTTTTTTCAAAACAGTTCAGAACAAGACAAACAAAACAACAATAAAAGAAAATAAATAATAATAATAAATAAAAGTTATAATAATAATAATTAAAAAATTATATAATTTTTTTTAAAGAACATAGAAAGATATACAATACAAAGTGTCAAAGGTCACCGAATACAATCTCATTTAAATTCTTATTTATCGTTGGTAAAATGTTGCTATATAAAGTTTTGTTAAGGGTTACATATCAAAGATCAACAGGGTTCAAATATATCTATATATACATATAAAGTAGAGGCACCACAATAAGATTAAAACAATACATCTCTTCTCAACCATTTACCCCAGTATGCAGAAATTTTATAGGTTTGATGTCTTAAGGAAAATGTCAGTACTTCCATGTCATACACCTCTTTAACAATATCATACCATTCACCTACAGATGGAGGATCTTCCCTGAGCCATTTCTTTGTAATTGCCTTTTTGCTAGTTATTAGTAGTGTGTTAAGAAGATATGCATCATTTTTTTGGTATTTCTGTAGAGTAAATTCCCAGGTACATAGTTTTAAAATTACATTCCAGATTCAATCCCAATATTGCATTTATCTCTTTATTTAGATCTTGCCAATAGGTGTGTATAATATTACAATCCCAAAATATGTGGAAATGATCAGCCAATACATTTCCACATTTTCTCCAGCATTCACCATTTTTTTTTATCTCTAGTTTGAAAGTATTTTATTTTAGGTGTTATAAAGAACCTGATTACATTTTTCCAAATAAATTCCCTCCATGAATCTAAATTAATTGTCATCATCTGTGTTTCCCAAATAGTTAACCATTCCTCATTTGTTATAATTATATTGGCTTCCCATTTCTGTTTTATATGCATTGTTGAGTGTTTCTTTGTTAATATCAGACACAAATAAATTCTTGATACTAGTTTTTTATTAACCTTCTTTTTGTAAGCATCTATAAATACCTGTACTACTGTTGTTTTTGTGTCTTCTGAGTCTCTTAATAATATCTTCTTTCAAGAGTTCACACTTAGCTGATGATTGATTAGAAGCAAATTTGGCATGCTGTCCCGGGAGAGAGCCCTGAGCTCAAAAGGTCCTTGAGCCCTGGGCTCCCTCCCGTTTGCGGGGCGAGAGGGGAGCTTTGAGCTCAGGTAGATCTCGAGAACTCCCCCCTTTTGTAAGAGTTGATGACAGAAAATAGTCGCTACGGAGAGATATGCTGATGGATAAAAGTTTGACTAGTGCTAAATTTAGATTGTTCAATTAACTTGTAGTGCATGTTTTTTGGAACGCGGGAGGAAACTGGAGAACCTGGGGGAAACCCACGCAAGCACGGGAAGAACATGCCAACTTCACACAGAAACGACAGCCAGTCTGTTAAAGGACTTGAACTGGTGACGTTCTTGCTGTGAGGCCGCAGTGCTAGTCACTGGGCCACCGTGCCGCCCTATGAAGGAAAAGAGGAGGAGTAGGGGTGGAAGGGGGGATTCTTCAAACGAAGATGACTGTAGTAAGAAACTCTGGCTCTTAATAGTTGGTTAGAAATCGTCTGATTGATTGGTCATACATGGTTAATGCATGACCAGCCGTGTTCAATCATAATCACGTGATCCTCTCGAAATTAGTTTATAAATAAACTTCACTTTGTGTTGAAAAGAACAAAAAAATACTCAAATTGGTTTGGGTCAAGTCAAGGGCAAGTAAATGACAGTGTTGGACAGTAGCATTGCTATAGATAGCTTAACTACATTTCTCAGTAGGGTGGCGGTAGCGTCGCTACTTTTTAAATCAACTAGCTTCTCAATAGTAAAGCTATTATTTACAGCAGTAAATAATAATACCGCAGTTATTAAGTACTGCAGTAGCGTCCACACAACTACATTTACTGTTCGCAGATCATTAAGTGATGCTACCGCCATTCACAGAGCTGTGAAGTCAGTGTCTGGCCGATGAAAGTAAATTCATATGATGGCGAGAACGGCGAATTCTTCTTCTTTGTGTTTTACGATGGTCAAAAACAAGCTCTTTGGCGTGTTACTGCCACCTCTTGCTCCAGTCGGTGACGTCTGCATATAAGGCTGCGCGATTTGGGGAAAATATCTAATTGCGCTTTTTATGAAAGATTTTTCAATTTCGATTTGATTTGCGATCTAATTTTGTAGTCAAGCTTCAGCTCAATAATCTGTATAATCCGTAGCTTCTTATTGCTAAAATGCAGTGAGTGTTATTTAAAAAAGGAAATGAAAAGATATTAACTTAAATAAATGTTAATTCAAATTTATTTTTAAATATTTATACATTAAACACTCATTTTCCTCTAGAGCAAACAGTAAACACAAATAAAATGACCTCACATTTCTGTAAACAAGTTGAACTCAAATTAGGGAGATAGTGTAGCTTATTATAAAAAAACAAAAAAATAATAATTGTAAAAATACAGAACAACAAACATGACTGAAACAACTCTGAAATTGTACTTTGCTGTTGCTAGCTACTATATTGAGTGTCACTGGCAATACTTTCAGTTGACTTTTTAGCAGAAAACACATCACTCATTTGTGCTCACTCAGTTGGCTAATAAGACGATCACACACAGACGGCAGTCATGCATTTGCTCTGGGCAGGAGGAATTAAATAATACAAATATATTTCATATCACAGCCTCTTGCGTTGAGCTATTCGCAACATTTTAAATCGTGATTGTGATTCGATTTCAAATAATCGCATAGCCCTATCACAATCATTGGGCTGACACGAGATACTTCCTTGATGGAAAGATGACTGTAGAGGAATTATTTCTGAAGCAGGACCATATCTCGAGAAGTACATGTTTTAAAGTGGATTCTGATTTATTTAGCATATTTTCCTAGTATCGTGCATCTCCATAAATAATATGTACATACTAAGTATCTATAATACACTTTACTATAGTATGGTTCAAAAACACTATAGTATTTATTAAAAATTATTAGACATATAGGATTTTTTTTTTATATTTTTGCATATTTTTTCACATATTTTCCCAGTATCATGGAGCTCTATAAATAATACGTAAATACTAATATATACAGAAGCTATAATACACTTTACTATAGTGTGGTTCAAAAACACTATAGTACTATAGTATTTATAAACATTAGTATTTTTATAGCTATAGTATTTTCTATAAATTATTAGGCATATATGATTTTTATTTGCATATTTTTGCATATTTATTTTGCATATTTTCCCAGTATCGTGCAGCTCTATAAATATTACCTAAATACTAAGTATCTATAATAAACATTACTATATTATTGTTCAAAAACACTATAGTATTTACTATAAATGATTAGGCATATAGGATTTTTATTAGCATATTTTAGCATATGTTTCGCATATTTTCCCAGTATCATGCAGCTCTCTAAATACTATGTAAATACCAAGGTTATATAATACACTTTACTATAGTATGGTTTAAAAACACTATGGTATTTACTACCAATTATTAGAGCTATAGGTTTTTTTTAATGTGAGCCCACTTGACATCGCAGATCGTTTGCATAATTAGCACACCTTAGGTGCCAATTAGAGATGCTAATGTTAGCGTATGTAACGTTCACCTCATGCACTGCTCCGAAATGTCTTTTGTAAGATATCACAGCGAGACGCTAATGATGATGATAAGTGTAAACCGCCGTGTCCTCCCTACAGCCGACTAGCTACAGATCATCTGGGTTAAAGAATTACAGCTCGGCCATTTATACTCGCCTCGTTCTGACAGAGTAATGATTTGAGATCGTCTAGCTAGCGAGCGGCAATGTGACAGTGACGGAACTAGCCTTCGCTGCGGCAAGGCCAATATTTGTCTCCTTTGTGTCTTCTGCCCATTATTAGCAAGGACTGTGTTTCAGAGGGGGGTTGTTTCTCATGTCTGCTTTTCTCTGTTCTTTCTCTCTCTGCTCCGCCTGGGGTCTGCGATCACTCTGAAGCAAAAGGAAAGAGGACTGGGAACAATCGATCTTCATACGGCACAAAGATTCATGCTTGAGACTGAGAGAGAACGTCCTCTTCCACATGTACATCAGCACTTCACCCTGCGGAGATGCCAGAGTCAACTCACCGTACGAAATCACCTCTGATTGTAAGAGTCTCCGCTTGTCTGAATCAGCTGTGCATCTGTGTTGGGTGTCCAAATGCTACATGGGTCAGGATCTTTGCTTTCGTGTGGATTTGAATAAGTCATGTTACATTAAAAGGGAGATTAACTGTTAATTTAGCTACTCACTCTCAGGTCATCTAAGATCCAAGCTAAAAGTGCTCCTAACAGACCAGGAAATCAGCTGAATAGTATAATAAAAAATCTAAACCTCAACTGATTAAATATAAAGGGGTGGTCCGCAGTGTATTTTTAAGGCTTGGTTGTGTTTATAAGATCCAAAGCAATGTGTGCTCATGCTTCACTTGTAGAAAATCACGTTGTTTTTTTCATATATCTGACTTCGATTATATACAGCTACTCAACTAATATGAAAACCACTGTCATATTTCCTAGTTCCTCTGAAAGGCCCACCCTCAGGAGGCTCTGATTGGTCGGCTAACATAATGTGCTGTGATTTACCGATCGGCTCCACATCACCACGTCATGCCCCTACAAACAAGCGCTTTTGCACCGTGTAAACAGTCAGTCAGAGCAGCTCTTAGCAGAGTTAGCTGCCTGAATCAGACAGAAAATGAAAAGCACATAGCTGAACCTTACACCTGCTCTCTACAATAAAATCTGACAATTGTCTTTCACATATATTCGGAATAAGCATGTGTAAGTAATATGAAACATTCACATATTTTTGTGAGTTTGTTTATTTGAGATGTAGAACGCTGGGAAAGCGGCCGGATAGAGACAATAGAGACGGTTAAACGCATGAATATGAATTTGTAGCTAAATTGTTAGCGATGCCAAATAGCATTTCCCGTTGTTTACATCCTTGTTTACGTCCTCGCTGTAACATGCCAGTAACACTAGAAGCTCTGCATGTAGTTGATTTAATTTTAACAAATAACAACACTTGCAGGTTGTGGCTCACAATCCACAGCTTCGTCGGTTGGAGGAGTTTTAGCCGAATTTACAACTGAACTGAGAGAGATTCTGGAAGTTCTCCTTTGTCAAATGCTAGCTATATATTTTTTCATAATTCTCTGGAACATGATTAAAATTAAACTGTAAGCACTTCTCTCTTTGTGTCATGTCCTTTGGAAGCACAAATACAGAAACAGAAGAAGCTCTGTGGAAATAGCAGCAATTAACTTTCTTTGCTATAACATTACAGCATGTCAGCGTCTCTAGCCACGCCCCATTGCTGCGCGGGGTATATGCGTGTGGTGAATGCGCACAACATGAATCACTTGTGATCTCACTAGCCCGGATGCATTTTTTTTGCAGTCCCCAAACATTGTTCGCTGTAGACTTTGTTAAGCTAACTCTGTAAATGTCTCTCTTTGCATATAACTTTGAGCATCTTACATTCAGAGATGTTGTTTATGTTCACACAGCTACATTACACATCAACTAAAGTTTAACATATGATATCGTAGTGGACCACCACTTTAAGTTAAGTCACATGGATCAGGATCTTTGGTTTTGTGTAGGTAGTCTTTTTTTCAATACAACACTAAAGAAGTTTTTGAGCTGAATCCATGCTCCTTGGTAAAAGCTAAAGGTGCAGACCATGAAATCAGCTGAATGGATTAAAAAATGGCAAACCTCAATGCTTTAACTTTTTTTAAGTCAGGGAGTTGTAAAATGAGCCTGTTTTTAAATACTGCTGTGTGTTCAAATGCTCCAAATGTCGCCTTTTTTCTTCAGTAAAACATTAAAGAAGATTGAGCTGAATCCATGATCCTAGGTAAAAACTAAAAGTGTTTCTGCCAGACCATGAAATCAGCTGAATGGATTAAAAAATTAAGTTAAGTTAAGTTAAGTTGTTAAGTTAACATGCAAACTCCACACAGAAATGGCAACTGGTCCAGCCGGGACTCAAACCAGCAACCTTCTTGCTGTGAGGCGACAGTACTAACCACTCAGCCACAGTGCCACTCCCTTAAACATTTTAAAAGCTAAACATGTTCACAAATTATTTTATAAATAGTCACATCATGAAGAATCCCACCACATTAACAATGCCTCATCATAAAAAAGACTCAATTATTTGATATTTTAGGACAATTGTCCTTCATGTTGACAGTCATGTTTTTTTTTTTCAAGTTGAATTTGATTGCATTGCTGTACGTTTAAAGCTTATAGTGTATTATGTCAATAAATAAGCCAAAAACAAAATTTTTTGCCCACAGTGCAGAGTAACAGACACTTGGTGAAGAAGTTTCATAGTCACCTGAGGACGAAGATTGAATCCGGGGAAGGAACGCTGCCTGTCAGGTCCACCGCTCTTTTCCAGACATGGGACGGGGTCCTTCAAGGAGAACGGCTCATCACCATGTCCTGCACAGATAAGATATCCAGGTCAGCATTAAAAACACAAAACAGTCACACTTCAACTTTCTCTGATTAACACAGCCCACAGAATAATGTATTTCTCCATATTCCTGCATCTAAAAGACAATAAAGGGGAGCTATTCTGCCCCTTTTTACAACATGGAAAATAAGTCTCTGATGTCTCCAGAGTGTGTATGTGAAGTTTCAGCTCCAAACATCCCAGAAATAACAATTTAAAAACTGCCCTTTTTGATCCAAATTATGTCGTTTTGGTGACTGTCGCTTTAAATTCAAATGAGATTGTGCTCTTTTCAAAAGAGGGCGGAACCACAAATGCCTATTTTTCAGCATAGAAGAAGGCAGTCTATGGAGATTACAGTGTTGGTCGCTGATGTTACAAAATTAATGGTGGACAGCTGCTTCTCACTCAGGGCTGTTTATGCTAATGAGGGATAGATCATCACTTATGGGCGGGCCTTCCCCCTCCGATGACATATACAAAGGGAGAAGTCAGAGTGTTTCTGCAGACTGTTTTTATCAAGTGTGATTAATGATAAAATCAAATTAACAAAAAAAATGTTATAGGGGCTGGTTATATTCATAGACTGTTGCCAAACTACTGTGCTTAAATACCTTATAAAAGTGATTTTTGCGGTTTATAAAGCTGATTGCCTAAAATGAAGTGGTTTTGAGTGGTTTTAAGTAGGTCTTAGCTATTTATTCATCATTTATTCCGGTGATGTGAAGATGAATTTTTTTAACATCAGTGATCTTCCAGAAGTCATTGATGGAGAAGGGATGTTTTATATTACTGTCGAATGTTGACAGTAACAGTACATCTGGTTTATGTTTTAGTGGGAAACGAAAGCAGAGCAACATATGAAAGAGAGACCATTTTAAATGTAATTGTGATATAAAAAATCACTATAAATTACTTTTAAATTGATACTGATAGATAGTATTAAAAAGAATTGATGTATTTAAAATCACTGAAATGTTCATCTAAACACTCATATTGGTACATCATAAATTTTGTTTCCATTTATGTGATACATAGTCAGGATTATCATATTGTTAGTTAACAAGATCTTAAACTATACAACTAAAATTATAGTTTATATATCTATACTGTGTGTATATATATATATATATATGTGTGTGTGATATTGTGTTTATACAACAGTTTGAGGGCATAATTGTGTATATAAAAAACAAATTAAACACGCAGAGTATAAAAAACTCTGTTGTATGACGAACTGCAGCTGACGGACAAAACAGCAGAAACCTACTTCACAAACGTCACTTTACAGCTAGTACTAAAATGATTCTCTAGCGTAATGTCTAAAGTGATAACTAAAGAGGTGATTTTGCTCACATTTTAGGATTATAAGGCTGAGCGGCATGAAATGCCATCAGTCTACAGAGATTTCCCAGTATTTCTCTGTTGCAATCGGGAGATCACAATAAATAACCCAGAAAAAGCCAAAGCAAAGCAAACACTACCAGATAACTATAGTATAAATACAAAACTACAACATACAAAAGAGAGAAATCAACTTAGAATGTCACTTACCTGTTTTATAATTATTCATTCAGCTGTAGTTTGAAATGTATTCCTGTAAGGACTTATTATGCTTTCTCTGTCATCATCTTGTGGCAGAACATCTACCGTCCTTGCTCTGCTCAAAGACTGATAAATAAACTGCATAAGTGCAATCTGAACAACTACATTCTTGCCTAGAAAAAGCCTCAAATGTGGCTCAAATGTGTTATATGACACATGATTGTGTAAACTAAAAAAAAATTAATAAATAAAGTATGAACGTAGCCTCTGTGTTCAGTGTAATATTACGCTATTTACACACGATTCCACCAGACAGAAATTGCCTGCTATTTTGCCTCCCAGAAAGTAAGCTGACCATCTCTGAAGTGTGATTTGTGAAGCTCAAGTGCCGGACAGTGTATTGATTCAAGGTTTATCTTTATTGGAGGATTACTTTTTATGAGGACGCGTTAACTTCGTTTAAGCAGGGCGACTTTTATACGCTCTTATAATGGCAGAGGGAAAGGCTGCTGTGATATTTGCCTTTTGTTATCCAACCCCCTGTTCTTTGGGACTGGGATGATCACTAATATTGTCTAATGATGAAACCTGAACTGAGCTGTGCTTCGATAATCCCTTAATAATTAGTTTGTGTACAGGAATACGTCACAGTGTTAATCTCATGCTCAAGCCAAGGGCCATTGAACCCCAGAATAAAACTGCAATATTTTTCTTATATTTCATAGATCTCATACTTTTCTCATATTTTTCTACTCATATTTATATCACAGGTGGATGAGATTCAACCTAGAGAGAGATTTACTCCAGTTTCAGACATTGTGTCACTTTCACACACCTCTTTTTGTTGTTGACACTCAGTCCACACCTTTCTACGAATGTGCGAATCGCTGTGTCCAGAGATCTCACACACTCAGATGAACACACACAGCTGTGTTTGAGCTGAATGCCATATGCTTGATTTAATTACCACCATCAGTCGGCTTCTGTTTGTTTATGTGCGCGTTGACAACCTGTGAAATGTGATTGTGAACATCTCCCATTACTTGTACTGTTACTCATATCTAAGTAGATGACTCTGATCTGTTAATACCATGAAGATGAAAGGTTAATATTGAGGAAATATCCTCAAGATGATTAAAAGCTGCTAACTTCTGCTAATCATTAATAAATGTGTTGACAATAAGCAGCTGCGTGTCAACTAGCTGTCATTCAATTATTACCATAGTCCAAACCACACATTCTGCTGACTATAAGTAACATTTTCAGTATTAAGCAAATTTGCATATGCTTTACATGCACTTTTAAAAATAATGATTCTGAAAGAGTGTTTTTGCAGGGATGCCATATAGGAACCATGTTTGGTTCCTCAAAGAACCTTCAGTCAATGGTTCTGAAACATTTATCTAGAGTGAAGAACATTTTAGAATAGAATATCTTTATTGTCATTGGAACATGTGGGAAGTGTACACATAATACAGCACACATATTACACAAGATACACAAATGGCATTTTATACACTTTTATGTTGAAAGATCGCACCCGTGACATCTGAGAGACTGAGTTCAGTGAGTTGCTAAACATGCTAAACTCTCTATTGTTATTTGAGGTTCAGCGTAAGGCATACATAGTAAACTGTTGACAATACACATGTAACTGTTTGTAAATTATTTATTTGCTAAATGACGGTAATTTTCCACAAATCTGTGCCAGTAATAGAAGGATTCAGGCGAGTGGAAATGAGCTGCCGCTGCCAAATCCCAATTACAGAAAATCACATTGTATTTAATGTTAATGCCTGGCTAAATCAAGCGAAAATCAGTTGCGACTATGTTTTTATTCATGTTTTCTCAAGCAAAACTAATTTCAAAGTGTTATGAAAAGTCATAGACAAAGTTTTGTGATTTAGAGAAAAATGTGTTCTGCTGGGGTTTCATTTGCAAAACGTTTACTGTAATTAATTTCATTGTTTCTTAAGGATGTCAATCATGTTGATAAATGTAACCTCCTTCAGCTAAAAAAAGAGATTTCATTTTTTTGGAGATACATCAGGTATGTCTTTTTTTTTTAATAACCTGAATATCCAGACAATTAATACAAATCAAAAAGAAATGCTAGAACAACCAATTGATCTACAAGAAGTCTTAGATTCTATTAATGCTATGCAAAATGGCAAAACCACTGGCCCTGATGGCTATACTGTGGAATTTTATAAGGCTTTTGCCCCCAAATTAGCCCCACTTCTTCTGAAAATGTTTGAAAATTCTTTAATAAATTCAGAGTTACCAAGGTATCTTACAGAAGCATTTATTACACTTATTCTAATGCCAGGAAAAGATCCACTTGACTGCAGTTCCTACAGGCCAATATCACTGCTAAATGTCGATGTTAAAATTCTTGCAAAATTATTGGCCTCCAGAATTGACACCATCATACCAGAAATTGTATCACCAGATCAAACAGGCTTCATTAGGGGTCGCCACTCATTTACTAATTTAAGAAGGCTTCTTGGTATTCTGTATTCTCCTGCATCCAGGGAGGCCCCGGAGGTGGTGGTGTCCCTGGATGCAGAGAAGGCATTTGATAGAGTGGAGTGGCACTATTTATTTACAGTTCTAAAAAATTTTGGTTTTGAATCAAAATTTATAGCCTGGGTCCAATTGCTATATTCTAATCCCAAAGTATCTGTTATCACAAATAAAATATGTTCACAATTTTTTCCAATATTTAGGGGAACAAGGCAGGGCTGCCCTTTAAGCCCTCTTCTTTTTGCATTAGCAATCGAACCACTTTCTATTATGCTTAAATCCTTGCAGTCTATCCAGGGAATTGATCGAATGGGGATGGAACACAGAGTCTCTTTATATGCGGATGACCTGTTGTTATACATTTCACATCCAGTTGAAAACGTCCCAAAGATAGTAGAAAAGTTATCCGATTTTGGTAGTTTTTCAGGATATAAACTAAATCTTTCTAAAAGTGAATGCTTTCCAGTCAATTCGCTTGCTTTACAAATAAATGTAACATCCCTTCCATTTAGGGTTTCTCAATCTGGATTTAAATATTTAGGAGTTCATATTACCCGCAGCTTTTCAGGTTTATATGTGAAAAATTTCTTACCACTACTAAGTAAAATTAAATCGGATCTTCAGAGATGGAACGCACTACAATTATCCCTAGCAGGCAGAGTGAACTGTATAAAAATGAATGTCTTACCTCGATTCTTATACTTATTTCAGTCCCTTCCAGTTTTTCTCTCAAAAGCTTTTTTTCACAAAAAAATAAACCTATTTTATCATTCTTATGGAATGGGAAGAATCCCAGAACCCGTAAGGAGCTTCTTGAAAGACATAGATCCCAGGGAGGTTTAGCGCTTCCTAATTTTATTAGTTATTACTGGGCCGCTAACCTCCAAAGAATTGTTAGTTGGTATAATACCCCAGAGGTTGATTGGTGTAAAGCTGAAGCAAATACCTGTATTTCTACATCTCTTTCTTCATTAATAACAATGAAGTTACCATTTTCTCCGTCTAATTATTCTTCAAGCCCTGTTGTACGCTCTACACTCAAGATATGGTCCCAATTTAGACAGAAGCATAAACTGACAGATTTTTCTACGCTAAACCCTTTATGTAATAACCACTTGTTTCCTCCTGGTAAACTAGATTTCACATATGTTCAATGGCAGAAGGCAGGCTTGGCCAGATGTTGGGACTTCTATATAGACAACACCTTTGCTAATTTTAGTGACCTCTCCAAAAAATTTCAATTGGCACATTCTAATCTACTTCGTTATTTCCAAGTCCGTCACTTTGTTCAATCCCAGAGCTCAACTTTTCCTGACCTACCACCTGCTTCAATACTGGATAAAATTCTACAATCTCCTACTGCTCTTAAAGGTCAAATTGCAGCATTATACATGATTATCATGTCTCCAAATGATGCTTTAATTGACCGAATTAGAGGTGAGTGGGTAAAGGACATTGGTACTGAAATACCTGATGAAATATGGGAAGAGGCTCTGAGCAGAGTAAATAGATCCACTTCCTGCGCACGCCTCAATCTCATACAATTTAAAATTATTCATCGAGCCTACTACACGAAATGTAGACTCTCAAAAATATATCCTTCTATTGATGAGGTGTGTGATCGGTGTAAAAGTGACAAGGCAGACTTTTTCCATATGTTCTGGGCTTGTCAAAAGTTAAGTGACTATTGGGCACAAATATTTAAAACATTAAATGATGCCTTTAATTTAGAGTTAAAACCTGGTTTTGAGTTAGCTATTTTTGGTGTACCAGAACACAATATATCGTTGACCAACAAGGAAAAAAATGCTATCGCCTTCGCTACTTTGTTAGCAAGGAGAAGAATACTACTTGAGTGGAAATCAGCAGCTTCACCTAAAGCTTCAATGTGGATGTGTGATCTGATCTTACATTTGAAATTAGAAAAAATAAAATATTTAATGAAGGGATGAAGGGATCTGTCCAAACATTTTATGAGACATGGCAACCTATGATCACATGTTTTGAGAAGAGGAAGACTCTCTCTCTCCTTTAACTGATTTGTATAAGGAAATCTGTGCAAGCAGGTTTATTGTGACCACCAATATGGTTTGGTATCATATTTATGTAAAAGACCCCTATAAATGTATCAGATTATTGATTTGTATTATCATGTACTGTAGGTAATTATTTATTTATTTGAATTTTTTTTTACTTAATTTTTTGAATCTTTATTTATTTATTATTTTAATTATTATAATTTACTCTTTTTATTTATCTATTATTACTATTATTAATATTTTCCATTTTGCTTTGTTTTTACCTATTCCTGTTGTAATTGTATTCTAACTTTTATTGTTTGCTAATTAATATTGGCGGCAAGGTTCAAAATGGGGGGGTGGGTGGATGGGGGGGGAGAATCACAACCTTGATTGTAACAAAATGTTTTGTTAATTTGAGAAAACAATCACAAATAAATGTTTAAAAAAAAAAAAAGAGATTTCTTCTGCAAAATAGATGTGCATTTTGTTGATCTTTTCTGAATTGATAAATCCAGAACTGTTAAACCTATTTACAGTGTTAAAGGCAAGTACTTTATAAGTAAATAACTAAATTGCATAAAATTGAAAAGTAATCTTTACTTTTTTACAGAAAAGTAAGCTAATTACAATAATAAATCCTTATATTTCTATAGCTCTTTTCTGAACATGCAAAGTGCGTTTACACATTTTTGGGAGGGGAATCCCATCCACCACCAGTGTGCAGCATGCACCTGGATGACACGACGGCAGCCATATTGCACCACATCGCACACCACACACCAGCTGATCGGTGGAGAGAAGACAGAGTCAAAGCCAATTATGATATGGGGATGGTTAGGAGGCCATGATGGACAGAGGCCATGATGGACAGAGGCCAGTGGGCAGATTTGGCCAGGATGCCGGGGTTAAACCCCTACTCCTTTTCGAAGGACATCCTGGGATTTTTAATGACCACAGAAAGTCAGAACCTCTGTTTAACGTCTCATCCGAAAGACGGCACTCACTGAGTGGTATAAAGTACACATACAGAACACACACAGACCGCAGGTTGAGCGCCCCCTGCTGGTCTCACTAACACCACGTCCAGCAGCAACCTGGCTTTCCCATGTGGTCTTCCTTGGCTTCAGTGGGCAATCGTGTGAGAGTTGCAGAGAGTTAGCTCCCAGCTAAATGTAATTACAGTAACTACATCCAACACTGATGTAAGAACATAATTATGAATGATTTACATAAATATGTGAAAACATGGCGTACACACAAAACTGGGGTGGAAATGTGCGTTCGCCACTTCCCACGCAAAAGTTTTGATCTCTAATAAAATAACTTGACTAAAAAATGTGTTCAACTTTAAGTCAACTCTTATTAATCACGTTTAATATTAATTTATTCTGGGTATTCATAATATACGACAATTCTAATGTATTTATACCTTTTATGCTGGGTTCCAACTTCATGTTGTAACAACATAAAGCAATGGGCTAGTTGCAGAAGATGGTGCCCGTGAGTTTCCAAGATGCATTCTGAGATGCACAAACTTTAGCATCAACAGGGAAAGAATGAAAGCAAATCAATGCACTTAGGTATGCAGCAATGTAGTGAGGATGTCCTCTCCTGTCGCTGATAAACTACTTGGGTTTTTGGTTTTATTTTACATTTTTTTTGGTAACGGAATTGCAAAATCTTCAACTCTTCCTTCATAGTTCTGTGCGACTGGAAGTGAACATGCACACACCTGCATCTCCGAAGCTTACCGGCATCATCTTGTGCAACTGGCCCATTGAATTAACTTAATAGTTTGTGTAAATTTAGTTGGATTGAACCTAAAACGATTAGGTTGTCCCAAAATAAAAACTTAAGAATTTTGTCATTTCAGTTTATTTTAAATAAGTAGATTGAACAAGCAGCTAAGGTCATTTTTGAATGTACTCTATAAAAAATGCTGGGTTTAACACAATTCGACTAAGCTGACATAATCGTTTTTACACATTTAAGTGAATTGAACATAAAACAATTGAGTTTCCACTCAAAGTCTTATAAATGAGACCCCGGGTGTTTCATGAATGATGCTGAATGTGTGTATGTTACACCAAGGTGAATCTCTGTCCTCTGGGTCATTAATTTTACCAATCCGATCACATCGTCCGGGACCACCAGGGTCTGATTGTATCAGGCTGGGTCATCATTCAGGGTTAAAGTCATTTCTTTTTTTTAAAAAAAACACCGAATTTGACAGAAAAGAGCTCCCAGATCTTTTTTTCACCCCCCTCTGAGTGTCACTCCTTTCCCATTCTCTATCCCGTAGAGTTCTCCCGCTCTTTTGTTGAGCCACAACTCAGAGTTTTCCATTGATCAAGGTCAGGCTGGAAAACACAGTTAAAGTCCTTATAGACCCTTATAGACCAACTCCATTCATCTCCACTGCCCTCAACCAGCTCAGCCTGTTTCTCATCCTTAGTCAAGCAAGTTTTTTTTCCATCCCTTCATCATCTACTCTGACCTTACATCATTATCCTCCATCTCCCCCTCCTGCGCTCCTCCAATGGGACACACAGAAGCCGCTCTGGGATAATGGCGCACCACTGACAGCAAAAGCAGAACGTGTCCTCTTAATCTGTGTTTGCTTTACTGTAAGTGTTTATATGACAGGATTTTAAAATGAAATAGTAATATACACAATAGCAACTGAAAAAATATATTCAATATAATATTTTTTGATAATATATATATATATATATATATATATATATATATATATAATATATTAATAAAAAGATATCATCTAAAAATAAATTATATCATTTATTTATAATTATTTATAATTAATTATATATATATATATATATATATATACTGTATATACTGTATATATAATTTTTTTAATTTCAAACAAAGTTCCTAAATTGAAACGAAAAAAGAAAATAAAAAGGCTATGTATCTAACCAACCATTGTGGACATTGTGAGAAATGACCAAATAAGGAATAAAAAATATTTTAATATATAAAAAATGATGACAAGGTATTTCTCAAATCAGATATTTAGAAAAGAGGGAATAATAATTATATTAGAATATAAAATAATAACATACACAATTAAAATGATAAATACAACGCAGAGAAAAATATTTTGATATCTTGAGAACAAGATTGGGTGGTGCAGTGGATAGCACTATTGCTTCACAGCAAGAAGGTTGCTGGTTTGAGCCTCGGCTGGGTCAGTTGGCATTCCTGTGTGGAGTTTACATGTTCTCCCCGTGTTGCGCTGGGTTTTCTCCGGGTGCTTCACTTTCCCCCACAAGTCTAAAGACATGTGCTATAGGTGAATTGGGTAAGCTAATTTGAGTACGAGTGTGAATGAGAGGAAATGGGTGTTTCTCAGTACTGGGTTGCAGCTAAAAGGGCATTTGCTGTGTAAAACACATGCGGGATAAGGTAGCCTGATCTCACGAGGAAACGTAAGTATTTTACGTTTTGTCAGTTTAGTGGCTAATTCGTACGAATTTGTTCGAGTTCAGTCGTACGAAAATGTACGATTTTAAAAAGGAGGCATGGCACCTAACCCCAACCGTCATTGGGTGATGAGCAAATCTTACTAAATTGTACGAATTAGATTGTACGAATTCATACAAATTAGCCACTAAATCAAAAAGTTACATATTGCCATGAGATTGCGTTGGATAAGTTGGCAGTTCATTCCGCTGTGGCGCCCCCTGATCAATAAAGGGACTTAGCCGAAGTAAAATGAATTAATGAATGAGAACAAAATTTAATTATCAAAGAGACACATAAAAATAGATATAAATAGGCTGAAGATAGAAATAGACATAATGTTTAGTACACACTAGAAATAAATGGATAAAAGCTGTCATTGGGGTGGTACCTTTTCAAAAAGTACACTTTTGTACCTTACAGGCGCACATTGGTACCTTAAAGAAACAGTTTTGTACCTGTAGGGTATACTTTTGTACCTTTAAGGTACTATTAAGTACTCAATTGTAATTTTTAGGTATAAATATGTAATTTTAAGGTACAAATGTGGATCTGATAGGTAGAAAAGCTGTCAAATCGTTTTGAAAAGGTACCACCCCAATGACAGCTTTTATACCTTTATTTATGAGAGTGTGGTGATGTTGATGAATTAAAATATAGTTTAAAATTCTTAATTAATAAAATAAAAATGGTCAAATCAAATACTTAAAAAAATAACATATTGACAGGCTTTGAAGTGGAATAACATACAATAGTAATATACACAAAAATTAAAAATAAATTCAATATAATATATTTTGAGAATAAATAATACAAATATGTTTAAAAAATAAATCAAAGAAATTGAAATATATCTATATAATATGTATATACACAGAGTATTATGGCACTTAGAGGCACTTTGGTAATTAATACAATACAATATTGAGTTACTCTTCTAAAAAGTAACTAGTTGCTTTACATTGTTAATTTTTTTATGGAAAGTAATGCATTACGTTACTTTTGAGTTATTTTATGCATTACTTTTTTGTCCTGGCTGAGGCTTGATCTCTTTCAGAACTTGCAGGGTTTTTTCTTCTTTTTGTTTTAATAGAAGAGCTCTGCAATTAACAACACACTACTGTTTAACCTAGGCAGGTTAGGGTAATTAGGCAAGTTATTTTATAATGATGGTTTGTTCTGTAGACTATGGAAAAAATAAATAGCTTAAAGGGGTTAATAATTTTGACCTTAAAATTGGTTTTAAAAATTAAAAACTGCTTTTATTCTAGCCAAAATAAAAAATAAGACTTTCTCCAGAAGAAAAAAATATTATCAGACATACTGTGAAAATGTTCTTGTTCTGTTAAACATCATTTGGGAAATATTTAAAAAAGAAAAAAAATCAAAGGGGGTTCAATAATTCTGAGTGCAACTGTATGTTGATATATATATATATATATATATATATATATATATATATATATATATAATGATCATTTAAATTAATAAAAATAAATGACATGGTATTTTTTCAAATCATAATAGTAAATCCAAGAAGAAAAAAGTTGTGTTTAAGGGGGTGTCATTATGTGCCTGATTACTCAGTGATGGTGGACGGGATGAGGGAGAGTTATGATCGGTGTTAATATTGTTCAGAGGCAGTAAGGTGTGCAGAGATGATTGAGTGGAGTGGATGTTTAATTAAGTTGATGAGTGCTTTAATTGAAGCCATAACTGGCATGGTTGTGAATATGATCCGTCATATTGCATTTTGAGTTTTATGTAGATGAACACATTACTTTAATGGGCCGGCGTTTTACAGCGCTGGAGGGGGGTTTTTGGGACGGAGCGATAGAGATGGAGGGTCTTCCCTGTTCACTTCTACAGCAGCCAGATGGAAAAGAATTAAAAGACGCTTTTAATTCACAGCACTGCCTCCTGGGCAAATGAATATTGCAAGGCCGGGTCGTTTCTGTTTTTGCCAGAAACCGAGAGAGAGAATAGAAAATAATTTAGTCTGGATGAGCAGGAGATCCCACAAGCAGATTGAAGCTCAGGTAAACGGATCCATTCTATTCTTAAAGAGTGAGTGACCCGTGTTAATGGACTGCTGGAAAAGCTGAAACTGTAATGGCTTATTAGACATGAATAGAGACGAGCCGAGAGAGAAGGAGAGGAGCCTGCAATCATTACTGGCATGATAAAAAGACATTAATTAAGCCAAAGAACAATGATGTAAAAATGAGCCGTTTAATATTGGTAAATGATTGCGCTTTTCACCGATTCATTAGATTACAGTCTGAGGTTAAAAACAAAATGTGTGTTTGGTCTGGTGAGTTTCTGCATAATCAATTTAGCCTCCGTCTGTCTGTCTACAGAAATTTTGTCTGTATGTCAATAAATGCATCCATTCATCCAAACTCTGGAAAAATAAATAAGAGACCATTTTAAAGTAATTATATAGAGGAAATATATATATGAATATTGGTTTATTAAAAAAAAACATAAATAGACATTTTACTGAAAACAATATATTGCTGCAAATTCAAAGAAACATTTTTCCCTTGTTAACTGTCCATAGACATTGCATACATGTTGCATTTGTAAGTAATTAAGTAGGTAAATAAGGAAGGAAGGACGTGGAGTAAGATGGAAAAGAATGGAAGAAAGGATGGAAGGAAAGACTAAGAAAGAGGGAAAAGAAAGGAAGGAAGAAAAGGAGGAAGGGAGGAAGATGGAGAAGGAAGGAAGGAAGGAAGGAAAGAGGGAGGGAGGGAGGAAAAAGTAAGGGAGTAGAAATGGAAATGAAGAAAAAAGATGGTGAAGGAAGGAAGGAAGGAAGGAAGGAAGGAAGGAAGGAAGATGGAAAATGAAGGAAGAAAAAGTAAGGGTGTTGGAAGGAAAATTAAGAAAGAAAGATGGTGAAGGATGGAAGGAATATGGAAAAGGAAGGAAAAGTAAGATGAAAAAGATGAAGGAAAAAAGAAAAGGAAATAAGATGGAAAAGGAAGTAAGATGAAAAAGTAAGATGTAAAAGAGGAAGGGAGAATGAAAAGGAAGTAAGATAGGAAAGGAAGTAAGATGGAACTGGAAGTAAGATGGAAGAGGAAATAAGATTGAAATGGAAGTAAAGAAGTAAGATGGGAAAGGAAGTAAGATGGAAACAGAAGCCAGTAAGATGGAAAAGGAAGGATGATGGAACACTAAGGAAGGAAGGAAAAGAGGAGTGAAGATAAAAAAAGAACATGGAAAAGGACGTAAGTAAAATGGAAAAGGAAGGAAGTTGGAAAGTAAGATAGATGCGAAAGAAGGAAGGAAGAAAGGAAGGTGAAAAACATAGTAAGGAAGTAAGATGGAAATGGAAGTAAGATGGAAAATGAAGGAAGTAAGATGGAAAAGGAAGGAAGATGGAAAACGAAGGATAAATAAGATGGTTTTCCATCTTATTTATCCTTCGTTTTCCATCTTCCTTCCTTTTCCATCTTACATCAAGATACGTCAGTTTACATTTTGTAAAAAAAAAATACAAAAAAAAAAAAGTAAAATATGTTGGTCCGGGTACTTTATTTATTTTTAATTTTTTGCACGTTTCATATGACAAATCCACTAGAAGGTTCTGTCTACATTTTTGCAAATCTGAAATGCGTCAGATTCACATTCTTTGTGTACATGGCCTAATCAGTGATCAGCTAGACTGGTGAACCACTGAGCTAAACCCTTCCCTAAACCCAATCAACTGTGTTTCCAAAAGCAAACATAAGAGAAAAGTGCACTACGACCATGTAGATTTACCTTGATTTTACAAATTCTTACCATCTCTTCTGTAAACTCCAGTGCTCTGCCTTACAAGTACAACACCGTACAAAGTGAGCTACAGAGCAAACTGAACACTCCTGAAAAAAAAGCACATATGGAGATAGATAGGTGAGAAAACTGTATTCCCTAACAAATCATTGACACTGTAAGCTGTTTTGTTGGGTTTTTTGGTGTTGTACAAAGAACTGCACAAAAACGATCCTTTGTTCATCAATAATATGTCCCTGTAAGTATCATTAGTGTGAACAAAAGTTGGCATCATACCGCCCCATAGCATTCATTTTACCTAGAAACTGTTGTACATTTTACACTATGAGATTAGAGTTTTGCTAACCCGTTTGAACTCTCCACAGGTGGAATGTGCTCGGTTTGCAGGGGGCACTGCTCAGTCATTTTGTGGAGCCGGTGTATCTGTACAGCCTGACGGTGGGCAGCCTGAGACACACAGGACACTTCTCCAGGATGATGAACCACAGGATGGAGAAAGCTGGCCCACTGCCCACCTGTTACCGCCGTAACCAGCCATTACTCAGTGGTATTTACCTTTCATTATTAATGAAATGTTTCACAGAATCAGTAGTATGTTTCGTTGTTGTGTTTTGTCCCTGCAGACTGCTAGTGTAATTACTCTTACTAGCATCACTCAGACTGAGATTTGAACCAGCACTAAACAGTATGAGAGGTAGGGCTGCGCAATATTGGAAAAAAAACTGACATTGTGTATCTTGTTTTTCTGGGATATATATGAGCAATATCATGAGTGCGATTTGGCTGTATATCAGCACTGGTGGGAGGCTTGCGTTTGCTTGAGGCCACAGACCGAGTGTCTTAGTGTCCCACCAGTGACGATATACAGCCAGATCGCGTTTATAAAACAGTTTGACGGCATATTCATGTGCATAAAAAAGAAAATCAAACACAGAAAAAAGCAAAGAAAAAAGTGATTGACAGGTGGTAATTTGTGTAACTTATCTTCATTTATTTATGATTTGTTTATGGGCAAAACAAAGGCCATGCGGGTCAGGTAGTTGAAATGGTAGGCTACAAATAATTCATTTGTTATGAATCAATTATTTAATCATAAATTATTAATTCACCTTCGCCTATGATCGTCCATCGCGATGTTTCACATTAGACATCGTATGATGCCAAATTGGTCAACATCGCCCAACTCTACTTCCCATTACATTACAAACAAGGGGTGTCAAAATTAATTGTTTCTTTTGCGCACCACGATGCAGATGGGGACAATTCGATATCGGTTCAGTAATAGATCATAACCGGTTATCACGCACTGACGTCATTTATCCCCTATGCGCGATGTCGCAGTAGAATACTATGGCGGAGGCGAGGGCGAGTAAATAAAACACTCCTACTACTTAAAAAGCAGATCTTTCACTGACACTGCCCCTCTCTGTCTCTCTCTTTCTCTCTCTCTCTCTCTCTGCCACACACACACACACACACACACACACACTCTTTGAGCATTTCGTGAGGTAAAGTTTCCTCTCCTCTCGGCTGTTAAAGCGATACTTGTGGATCCAGACAGAAGCGTGCCTGTGGTGCGAGTTTATTGTATTGTATTTATTCTATTACGGATTTTTTAATAACCGCGTATTATGCGCATATAGACTGAAGCAGGTCGCACGCCAGAAGCGCCGCGCAGCACCAGCATTTCAGAAATCTAAAAATAGGTTTCAATTAGAGTACACACACCAGCGCTGCAAGTTGGACAGTGGAATGTTGGAAGTTGGACCCAGCCACAACTCAGGACACGGTTCATAATTCTGCCGCACCACAGAGTGCCATCTGATTAGTTTTGTTTTAAATAGCCTGCAAATGTGCGCGTCTGGTGTGCAATACTTTCAACTGTCATGTGCGCACCGTGTCGCGGAGCTGAGTGGTGCATCCAGTGTGTGACGGCCTTGACCCGCGGCTGTTTTTCCCGCGTCACTCATGGGGCGCTTTCGTTTCTAATCGCAGCCCTTTCTGTTGAGCGGGTGAAGACAATGGCCAATCATAGGGGTAAAAGAACTTGTCAGCGCTCAAAAAGCAAGCGGGATAAAATTTACATGACTTTATTTGTTATGAATGCTCATACTGTCTTCTGTGCATGCATTGGTGTTTTGTCTAAAACATTCACAAAAAGTGTTTTTTTCTGAGCAGGTAAAATTAAAGGTACAGTTCATATATACATAATAATACATGCTTGTATTAAAGGACAAAATTGTATTACAAATAATATATAAATATAAACATATTTATAGATTTTAATAAAAAAAAATTCTTGTGTTGTAAAAGAAACAATCTAATTATGTATGGAAAGCATCATCAATGCACCGTCGAACCGTGAGACCAGTGTAGGTTCACACCCCTATTACAAACCATAGGAGAGGACAATTTCTTTAGCAGGATAACGCTCCTTCTCATACTTCAGCCTCCACATCAAAGTTCCTGAAAGCAAAGGAGGTCAAACTGCTCTAGGATTGGCCAGCCCAGTCACCAGACATAAACATTATTGAGTATGTCTGGGGTAAGATGGAGGAGGCATTAAAGATGAATCCAAAGAATCTTGATGAGTCCTGCAAGAACGCTTTCTTCGCCATTCTAGATGACTTTATTAATAAGTGATTTGAGTCATTGCAGAGATGTATGAGAGTATGGATGCAGTCCTCTAAGCTCATGATGGAGTCAGACACAATATTAATTCTGTTTCCACTGCAGCATGACTTTATATTCTGTACTGGACATTATTTCTGTTAAGTGACAAGACTTTTGTCTAAGCAAAGTCAGACCTTAAGGCTCGTACACACCGGGGCGCTTTTCGTTTGCGTTTATCGTCAGCGTTTTCCAAGACATTTTTCCGGATTCAAACCTAAACTATTTTCACAGGCGTCGAGCAGAAAAGTATGCAAAATCACTCCTTGACGTTAGATGGCGCTACACAACTTTAAGCTCCTGACACCCGCTTGTAACACAGAAGAAGAAAACAAAGTTGACACGCTTGTTGTTATGGATGGGTCGAATAGCAGCTCCAGATCTAGCTATGAAGAAATGATTATTGTTCACCAGTGCAATAAGCAGCTCCACGTTCATCACGCCTCTGGGCATCTTCAATGTGCGCTCGCATTGACAGTGTTGCACGTAATCGCCTCGAAGTGCTGTTTACTTTAACTTCAGGAGCTCCGTGCACGTGAACAAAAGTGCCAATCTGATTGGTGGAGAAGGTTTTGACGTGGTGCCTTAAAACAAAAAAAAAGATGCAACAACAATGAGGCGTTTCTTTTTAAATGACACTTTTACGCCTGGCGTTTTGCGCATTGGTGTGCACGATCACATTGACGCTCTTTATTTAGTCACGAGGCATTAAACGTTGACGGAAAACGCGAGCAAAAAACGTCTCAGTGTGCACGGGCCTTTTCTGTCCTGATTAAATAATAAAAAATCAAGGCATGATCAGATTTTATTTTGGTAAAATAAGCACAATCTAGAGGCCTTTGCCTTTCATATAAGCCACTTCTGATACTAAATGATCAACTAGAAATCAAGTTATTATTTGTTGTTTCTAAAATTTGGATAGGCGACTTTAGTCAGGTAGTGTAGCAACTCCAAGGTTGTGGGTTTGATTCCAGGGGAACACCGATATTAAAAACCATGTAAAGCTTGAATGCACTGTTAAACCTCTGACCAATGCTGTAGCAGACGTGACCTTAAGCACACAGAGGACACTCCGTCTCATTCTGTCACTTTGTTATACTGCTCTCCCGAGCCTCAGTATGGCAGATGCACTGCTCTATTGGATCTACCCATCCTCCAAATCAATCTCATCAAACACCTTATCACTGGGACCGAAGAGGAGAGAGATTCATTCAGTCTTCCTCTCACGCCCAGTGGGCCACACGTCTCCACCACAGCCCCTTTCACCCCCATTGATGAGCTTCTCTTTCTTTGTCTGGCCTCTCTTGTTGGGGAAAATGGCCTGGTTATTTTAGGCATCGCCATCATAAAGGGTGCAGAGTTCCCAAGAAGCGGCCGAGATCTCTTATCTTAAGGAAAGCAAATGACCCCTTCAGTCAGGAAGCTGAAGTGAGGCTGTCCACAGTGCTCATACCTGCACAAAACACTCAGATGCTTTAGCACAGTATATATTACATTACAAATGTCTGTGCCCTAAAAAGAAAAGCATAACATGAAGTTGATTAGCGACATTATTTTGTAAAACACACTGCATGATGGATAGACTATATCATTAGTGACGGTAAATGAAGACCGCTTTAGGGAAAATACAAATGACTGGTAATTCCTTCTAACTTTTCCTGCGACTCATTATTAGGTTATTATTGACTCATTATTTTGCCTCACTTAAAGCTCAGGGGAGGTCATTAAAAGGCATTTTACTATATACAGGTTGCATTTTTATTATGTAAATTTTAGATTGAAGTTCCAAACAACTGTGTTTACAAATGTATATATGTAAATGCATGTATAATAAATGTGCAGAATATGAAGGAGCTTAAATGTTAAGAGTATTATAATTATGTACATATCCTATACATGAGATGAACGTATTAGTTTTTAAAGAAAAATACTTTTTTCTACATTAAGGAGGTCACAACCTCTTGAATGACATCATGCTGAGATACCAAACATGATCATCTAAACCAGTGGTTCCCAACCTGGGGGTCGCTAATGATTTTAAGGGGTCGCCAAGAGCACTCATGTTTGTTTGTTGTTTTTTTTTGTTAGTTTTTTTTAAAGGAAATTTATTTCATTTATTAAATAATTCAATTCTGATTATTTGGGGGGAAAAAAAAATCAAAAATAGAAAGATAAGAGATTATCTTGACATTAACGTCAAGAATGTTACAGCGTATCATGAGTGGGGGAACGTAGACCAGAGCTTAAAATAGCGAATTTAAAAAAAGATGCACCAAAGAGAAGATATGGCAAAGCACCAGGGAGGAGATAAAAATAAATGTGCTAAAAAAAAGCAAGAATTTATTTGGATAGTTATCTTGACTTTGGTTTCATTGAAGCAATGGACAAGGTGAGAATTGAGTGTGTCATCTGTGGTGACACTAGTAAATGAAAGCATGAAGCCCTGCAAACTAAAGAGACATCAGAGCACCAGACACCCACAGATGGTTGGTAAACCCAAATAATTTTTCCTAAGTGTGCGTGCATGTGTGCATGTTTCACCTTTTAATAATAAGTTAAATGTTAAATGTGCTGCTGTTAAATTTGCAGCAGGTTTTGAAAAAAAAAAGTCCAAGAAAGTCAATAGTTTTGACTGTGTGCAATTTTTTTGTGTATGTTTCTGTGTGTGTGTGGGGGGGGGGGGGGGGTTTAAAAAATGGGGTCTCCTGGGAAAAAAGGTTGGGAACCACTGATCTAAACCATTTCTGTTGAGTATGCAGTGTTACTTTAGCTTCAAGTAGGATTTTAAGCTACAGTGAAAGCAGCATTATGTCATGAAAGTAGCATTTGGTAGTGGGCCTGAACTGAAGCTCCAACAGTATGTGAAAATTTGTTTGTACTGAACCCATGGATCTATCATTTGAGAAACGAAAGGTAAAACAAAAAAATAGACAATCTATTTTACCAGACAGGACAGTAGTTCTAGGAGCTATACTCTCATTCTGATGTAATTATCAAGGAAATTTGCTGCAGTACCATGGCTACAATAATATTACGCAGCGTAACCGCGAGTCCCTGTGCAAGCAAGTGGTCCCGCTAGCTGGGAACTATTTTCAGTTGCTGTGTAATATCATTGTTCCTACTGCAGCCATGGTACAGCAGAAAAGTTCTTTGACTATAACACAGGAATGAGTAGATATAGTTCCTATATATATCTAGGAATATAGTTCCTATACATTTCAGCCTTAAAAATGGCAACTTTTATTAGTAACCCACAGTATACTTGGAGGTGGTTGTAAACACACAGTTGCAATCAGAATTATTGAACGCCCTTTGATTTTTTTTCTTTTTTAAATATTTTCCAAATGATGTTTAACAGAGCAAGGACATTTTCACAGTATGTCTGATAATATTTTTTTCTTCTGGAGAAAGTCTTATTTGTTTTATTTTGGCTAGAATAAAATCAGTTTTTAATTTTTAAAACCCATTTTAAGGTCAAAATTATTAACCCCTTTAAGCTATTTATTTTTTCCATAGTCTACAGAACAAACCATCATAATACAATAACTTGCCTAATTACCCTAACCTGCCTAGTTAACCTAATTAACCTAGTTAAGCCTTTAAATGTTACTTTAAGCTGTATAGAAGTGTCTTGAAAAATATCTAATCAAATATTATTTACTGTCATCATGTCAAAGATAAAATAAATCAGTTATTAGAGATGAGTTATTAAAACTATTATGTTTAGAAATGTGTTGAACAAATCTTCTCTCCGTTAAACAGAAATTGGGGAAAAAATAAACAGGGGGGCTAATAAATCAGGGGGTTGAATAATTCTGATTGCAACTGTACAAACATTGCACACAACAGTGCACACACACCAGTAGGAAATATATAAACAAGCTTATTGACAGTCTAACAACCATATCATTTTTATAGTGATTTTTCATTTGTTTAACTAATATTAACCTCACTTAATGAGAATGATGGGCAGTGTTTACAGCACAAGACTATTCTTGGTTTAATTGTGGAAACTATCTATGTAGACTCGGAGATCGTCCTCTATGCTCAATTGTTGCCTTTAGTTTCCATGTAAGTGAGTGCCGTAAAGGTATCAAAGTTTTACATTGAGCTGTAAAATCCATCTGCTGCAACTAACACCATTGCTGTGTCATTAATCTAGCACTCAATAACCCCAGAGGTTACAGTCCAAAAGAAAAACAATTGAAAGGCTGATGGCTTTTTATTTGCATGTTGTTTATGTAACTATTAAACACATTTTTTATCTTTATGGATAAAATATGGTAATTATAATATTTTAATAACATATATGATATTTTTGGAAATCACCACCCCTCCCCCTCCCCCCATTGTCTCGTGACACACCAGGGGGTCCCACTTTGGAAACCACTGATCTATACTAAGCTAAGATAAAGTGTCCCGGTTGAGATTGGCTGATTGGGTTAAAATAATGGTACAACTTAACTGCTATAGAATTGTAAAATGAGCCTTTTTTTCCAAATTCCACATTCTTTTGCATTAATCCCTCGAAGGGTTAACCCAAGGGTGGGCAAACTCAGTCCTTGAGTGCTGGTGTCCTGTACAGTTTTGCTCTAACACTAATCAAACACACCTGAACATGCTAAGCAGTATCTTCAAGATCACTAAAAAGCTATAGGCAGGTGTGTTTGATTATGGTTGGAGGTAAACTTTGCAGGACACTGGCCCTCCAGGACCAAGTTTGCCCACCCCTAAGTTAACCCTGGATAAGAGGGTGTAAGGGACCAACTTAAGCATCATTCTGTGTAATAAATTAGACATGCTAAAGAATTGTGGGATCAAAAAAATGTCCATCAGTTTAACTTTTGCAATCCTTCATTGTGAAGGGCCATTTATAGGGCCACTGTGGCAGCCATGATTGATCTCTCTACAAAGTGCCATTTAGAGGCTGATCCATCCCATTTGTAACACACCACAAGACAACAACTAGCTTAAGCAGTACGATTTAGCTTTTTCACCAACTAAACTTGTCGATTGAGCTGAAACTAGTCAGGATCTGACCAGCATAAACCAGAAAAGACCAGAATGTAAACTCATGTAATAGTAGTGAAAGTGCCGTGACTAGATGGTAAATGTCCCACTGCAAAACTCTTGCAGGATTCACCCAAAGCTACTCTTTGTTAGCAAAAATAGGATTATAAGACATCACTGTGAATGTCCTTCAAATATGGGTCACACACTGATAGCACTTTATCACATTTAGAAGATACAAAGTGGCACTTAAGAGTAGCTGTATGTCAAATACAGCATCTTGCGTAAAATACTTAGCATGATGGATAGACGACAACATTGTGACTGACAGTAAATGATGAAGCCCGCTCTAGGTAAAATACAAATTAAATGCTCTATTACAGACGTATAGGGATAAACGGAATGAAGAGTATGAAATGACACTGTGAATAAGTGAGCGAGGCTTTGAGAAAGAAGCTGTGTTATGGCATAAAAGGATATGCACATTATTAGAGCAGACAATTTACAGCACCTGCAAAGAGAATCTGAGATTTGCAGGGGGATTAAAGGAATATTTTATCCCAAAAAGGAAAATGCTGCCATCCTTTACTGAACAAATGTGACTTTCTATATAATGTGAAAATAAAGAAATATTATGGGTAATCTATGATGGGAGCTCCAGCAAATAGCAGATAAAATTGAACATTTTTCCTCAAACTAAATTGTTAAATGTTGAATACACTTAAAGAGCCCCTATTATGGGTTTTTGCAAATGACCTTCCATGCAGTGTGTAACACAGCTCTAAGTGAACTAAAATATCCAGCGAAGGCTTAAAAGGATCAGTTTCTTCCTCCATTTCACAAGTGTAAGTAAGTGCGATTAAAATGATTGCCTCCTTGTTTTCTCTAGCTTGCAAAATGTATTTAATTGTGTTTTGTTACTTGTAACTGCTCTACGCCGCTTGTCCTGTATCTGGTTAACATATCGTGTCTAAAACCACATTGAAACCACGGTGCATACCGCTTTGTTTATGGATTTAAATGCGTTTGTGAGCTCACAACCCGCTGCTGTTACTATGGCTGTTCCTACACACTTGCAGCAATCAAGTTTCAAAATAGTTCAGCTTTAGCCGCTGTGTGCATTAATACTGAATGTGTGTCACTGTTTTTTCTTATGAATAAGAAAAGAGCAATATGCTGGTGTTTAACTGCATTGCTTTAATGCACTCCTGCATTGGGCTCACACATACACTCTGCACTCTGACTACTTCAACAATGTTGATGAGCCATGGTGGGGGTTTCTCTCTGTCTCACTCTGAACACAGTCTATCAATCGCAACAGACTGGGTCATCGGACCAATCCCCACAGTTTAGCATCGTACTAAGGAGGGGTTTAAGAACAAATGAATCGCTGAACGAATCATATGGGAGTTATTATGTAAAATTAAATGCATATTATAAGACAATGAAATTGTTTTTAACCTTGTATGCATATCATCCTATTGTTGGAGACCCCCAAAACCAAATTATCACCTTTTTACTGCATAATAGGGGCTTTTTAATAAACACTCTCTGCATATTCTACAACCGGCTATACTGTATCAAGCATGGACAAGTCAGCAGCTCAGTCCATGGGCATGCCGTAATACTCTCCCCTTTAAGAAAGAAAGAATACCATGCTAATTGGTGTAGCGATGCAGCAACAACTGAAGAGCCCGAGAGATCCTTTGTGCCTGGAACCAGTGTTTACCTCAAAGATAGCACAGACAACACACAGACATGCTTGCCTGCTAATGAAACACTTCTGCAATCACATGTTAAATAGAACCTCCCTCGAGTGCTCTTTCTTTCCCACCAAGTCTCCCTATCTTTTTTTGCACACACAGGCCTGAGCAACAGTGACTGCAGGCAGCAGGGGAAGTCCGTGTGTTACAGCGTCAATTGGACGGCAGGTGACGCTCAAATGGAGGTGCTCAACGCGTCTACCGGGAAGAGGAGGGACTCCGGTGCTCCGTCCAGACTTTGCAAGCATGCACTTTTTGCACGTTGGCTCAGACTTTATCGCAAGGTGAGCTCACTTTTGAATAGAAAGAATCTGTTTTTTCAACACTATAGACATTTTTTTACGATCTTAATTGTTAAAATATTTGTTTCAATTGTAACTTGGGCTGCGTCCAAAACCACATACTTCCATACTATACAGTACGCTAAAATCAGTGTGCGAGTAGTATGTCCGAATTCATAGAGTTCGAAAATTTGTATGCGAGAAGTACCCGGATGACTTACTACTTCTGCTGAGATTCTGAAGTGCGCATCCCATGCACGCTGCTCTTTCCCATGATGCCCCATGAGAGAATTCATGAATGGGAGTGAAGCGACGCAACTGACGCTGGTAGGTCACATGACCATAACAAAATGGCGGATGTAGTACATCCAAATTCCATTCATACTGCTCAAATTCATACTGTATAAAACGGACTTTTCTAACGACCAAGTAGTACATTTAAATTCAAATGCAGTACCTACTGAGTAGTAGGCAGTTTCGGACGCAGCCTTGTTCTCTTAAGGCACAGGTGTCAAACTCAGTTGCTGGAGGTCCGCATCTCTGCACAGTTCCAACCCTAATTAAACATAACTGATCAAACTAATAGGTTGTTTTTAACATGACGTCATTGATGATAGATGCTAGACTCAGATGGAGGGCAAGAAGTAATTCTTCTACATAGGAATCTCTATCAGAACATCAACATGTTTCTGTTTATGTAGTTTATAATTGTTTAAATGGGTCAATAAGAAATGCCAAACAGCTTTTATAGACTTCCAAAAGGGGGGAAAGTTCAAGAATCTGGCTGAAAAATGGAAGAAAAGGTGGCACGTAATGAACATTTAATCAATACATCCATATGTACAAACGTGAAAATTCGTTTGACAGCACCAATAAAGATTACACAGACTTAGCTATGTGTATAAATGTTAATGTGTTATATAAAAATCAAATACAAACACCACCACACTTGTACAAAATTCAGGAGAATGTAAATAACGTGTAATCGTTGTAATGAAATCTCTGTCTTGTTTTGCAATAACCCAAATCTTTGCAATACTGTAGTATAGTGAACTGATAAACTAATAAATACTGTAACATTAGTGTAAACTGCGGTGCATTGTGATGTGTGTAATATAGCCTAGAAAACGGAAGCCTATTCAATAATTTTTTACTACAGTTGTGTTGTACCACAGCAATAATATAATTATTTTGACTGTTTAATTCAAGTAATTTTCTATAATATGATTCTAAACACAATAGTATTTACTATAGTATTTTTTCATGCAACGTAATAGCTTATACAGTATCTACCGCCTCGATGACAGGCAAATATATTTTAGTTCAGTGGAAAACTCGGCCCTCTTCATGATATAAGGATCATGCCCAACTTATGTGATTATTTTTTTATTTATATCTCGTTTAAAATATGGTATAAATCGCAAAAAAATATGGACTTTCCTCTGTCTCCCATTCATTTGTTTAGTTCCTGCTCTCCATTTGAATTTTGTGTGTCACCAGAACCACATGATTGAAAACAACCTATTTAGTACTTGAGGCTAGTTTGCAACCTATAGGTATGTGTGTTGAAGCAGGGTTTGGAACTAAACTGTGCAGTGCTGTGACCCTCCAGGAACTGAGTTTAACACCACTGTCTTAAGGCTACGGAATATGCTTCAAATTAAGTTATTTTTCTGTTCTGCATTTTGAGGGCAAAAAGAAGTTTGACGAGGCTGGTATCCTGTTTTCGAAATGTGTCATGTACCTCTAAACACAACAATATTGGCTTAGAGAGAATGGCATCATAATCTTCTCCATCAGAAGTGCTACCGTGGCACATCACATCTTTACATTGTTTTTTCGTTTGCGGCAGATAGACCGCTGGTGTGCAAATGCATAAAAAGATGTGGGCTTCTCGTCCAAGGTGTGATGCCTGTCTGAGTCTTTAAAATCTCTCCATGAGCAATTGTACAGGTGCAGATACATCTGTACCACCTCTGCTAATCTACTCTGCTGTGTATTCATGTGGCTAGTGTTGTTGTTTTTTGGAAATTGTTCTCCTGTCTATCTGTCTTCAGTGGAATATGGAAGAAATTGCACATCATAGAAAGTAGAGTTCCAGAACACATCCACTGATTGCATAATCATCAAGGACCAATAGGAGCTCAAAGCTGTTTAGGTGTCAAAACAACTCCCCCAAAAGTTTGCATTGGTGAGCTGTTTCAAACTCATGAAACACCTAAAAAGAACTTCGCTTTGGCAGGATTTTGTTCAAAATCATATCATTTCAGTTCTGCAATTTTATGTGAAGTACAACGGTGCCTTTAGGTGAGAATCACCATTAGTATTCATTGAAACCCATTTTTGACGCTCATTGAAACTTTGCAGGGCCTAAAAAAAAAACCTTAGAAAAATCATGATAGAATGTTGGAGCCAATAGCCTCATCTCCCACGAGTTTGCAAGCTAGGCATTGGTAAGGGTTGGGGCAATTTTGGGGCATCTTTAAGAGCCTGATATACTTGTAATGAAGCTGAAGATCTGACTGAAATGAAACAAAATCCGGCCAAAACCTAGTTTGTATTGTAATTGTTCAAGTTAAAAACAGCTCTCCAAAGGCACCAAAACATTAATTCATGGTAATTACTCAATCGATGGACGTGTTCTGGAACTCTGGAACTTGTTTTATTTTGCTTCATATCTCATACCCACAGAGGCCAGACAGGCAGAAGCACAACATCCAAAACAAGAACACTAGCCACATGAATGCAGTGCAGAGTTGAGTAGCCGAGCTGGTACAGACGTATCTGCACCTGTAGTAATTTTGGGGTCACACACTGGACGAGAAGAAATTTCAAACTGTTTTTGTCCTTTACCGAAGAACAAACAAAAAAACTTTGTTGGAAGTACGCCAAGCCTATAGAGTCCACTTTCAGTATATACAGTATATCCACTTTCTCTACAAGCAGTTTGAGGAGTCTTGAGAAGGCTGAAAACCAGAACCTTTTAGTTACCAGCTCACATCCTTCCCAGGTCACTGTAACAAACTAGGATGAATAACTCTGTTTTTATTAACCACAACAGACAGCTCCATTTGTTATGAGAAGAAGAAAAAAGTCTTGGGCAAAATTAGGCACTCATCATGTAAATGTATGGTAGAGAGGCCGGCTGCTCTACCAAATGCTGGCAGTTAAAGTCTAATGACTGTGGAAATGGTAATCATCTTGAAAAGCACTTGAGCGGCCTCCCATGGCAAACGCTCAGCGCTCGCAGTCAGGGACGCAAGAGCACACACGCTAATCTCCAAAGAAACTTTTCTTTTCTCCGAGCCCCTTCATTCGCCGCGCCCCTTTTTGCTCGCACTGTTTTTTTATTCTTGTGTGTGAGTGTGCGGCAAAGAAATGCACAAAAGCATGGAGAATGTTCAATTGCTTGTGAAATTTAAATGGAGAGATTACACAGCTGCTCAAACGCCACGTTTGTGCCGGCTCATTCGTTTTGTTTTGCACTCTCACCATCTCTTCTGTCTGTCTCATCCCTCTTTCCTTCATACTTTTCCTCTCCGTAGCTGGTGGTCCGTGGGGCGAGTGGTACACTGCTGTACTGTGAAGCGAAGCAGGCGGCCGGCACCTACCAGACTGTGAAGCTGCAGTGGTTGAAGGGTCTACAGGAAGCAGGTTTAGGGACCTGGGTCAGAAAACCTCCCGAGCAGGAAACCTTCACTCTGACTGTATGAATGGAGGCCTGACCTGGGCTTTATCGTCCCCTCTTCACCAAAACCACCTTCACCTGCCAATCAGTTGCCACAGAAGATCTTTCTCACTCCTGAAGTCAACACCATACCACTGCCAAAAAAAAAAAAACTCCATGGAGAGATGACAAAAGTTGAGACTAGGGGGTAAACCTTGTTCTGTCAAAATCTTGCAGAATTTGGATTTGTTTCCAGTAAGTCATAGATCTCAACTCGATTCCTGGAGGGCCACAGCTCTGCACAGTTTTGCTCCAACCCTAATCAAACACAGCTGATCCAAATAATTGAGGTGTTTAAAAGAGTCATGAACACCTTGATTAGTTGGATCAGCTGTGTTTGATAGGGTTGGAGCAAAATTATGCAGAGCTGTGGCCCTCCAGGAATTGAGTTTGAGACCTATGCAATAAGTGATACACATAGCAGTTGTTCCCACAATTGAGAATGCAGATAGGACAAGTCAGCATAACAAGTTATTTGCAAAGGTTTAATCAACGTTTAAGTATCCTTCAGTTTCTATGTGCATACAAAAGATATGTACAAGTGTATATGTATATGCACTTGATAGTGTTTGAAACCTACAGGTAAATGTGTTGAAGCAGGGTTGGAACTAAACTTGCAGAGCTCCGGCCCTCCAGGAACTGGATTTGACACCTGTGCTCTAAACCAACCTGTTAATGGGGTGTGGCCAAATCATACTAAAGCGTACAAAGTGATGCACGTCATGATTTTGCCAAGTATGATGCAATCCTGGATTAACATCTATGTTGATCCTGGAACATATATTTTGTTGAAAAAAATGTAATCCTTACCTATTACCCCAAAACTCAACCATAATTATTTCCAAAAATCAGAGGGGAATAATAACTGGATAACATTCATGTAGAAGTGCAAAACTAACCGTAAGCCTAAACTTAACATAAACGACAAACAGATCCCTTTATTCTGATTGGCTCATTGAAATGTTGATCCAGGATCAACATAGATGTTAATCCAGGAACAGGTCCTACTTGGTGAAATCAGGTTGGCGACAAAGGAGATTGTACAAATTTATAGGAATTCGACACCAAATAAAAGAAAAACTATTACAAATTGTCACAACATCGCGTTTAAATATGTTAAACCATAACAGTTTAGTAATTAGTTTTGGAAGCCTTAATTATTTTTTGAGTTAAAGTCATGTTTAATTTAATCCTGTGCTTAAAAACGCGCACTACGAATTTTGCAATTTGATATTTTATAAAAGCACAAAAACAAACACACCCACAGTGTTGCCAGATTGGGCAGTTTCGAATTTAAATCTGAACATAACTGTGTGATTCTACTCCATTCTGTTAGTAGTTACCGGTGAATATCGCAAACCGCGTGGGCCCATCCAAAGAGAAGGTGAAGGAAAGATCTATCAAAATCTGACTCCTGTGCACGTGCATCACGCAGTGACTGCAGTTAAACTCTCAGCAGTTTATCATGACACTTTTATCGATCATTTTTCCCACAATTGACACACATAGAAGCGTTGTCTGATTTACAAAGCAGCACCTAATTATGTTGAAAAGAATTTAAATGGGACAAATTTATTCCCCATTTCGAAAGTAAAACATACTCTAATGTAGTGTAATCTACACAACATTAAGTGCAGTGTGTGAGAGGGGGGCAGTGTTTCGATGTGATCTGGTTATGATGTGGTTCTGTGTCTGCTGGTGTTGGTTGCTGTATGGTTAAATTATTAACTAGGTTGATTAATTAAATTTAAATAAATTAAATTGGCAGTTTTTTGTGCGATTTGGCAGGTTTTGGACAGCTTTTGGGCTGGAAAAAGTCAGCTATATCTGGCAACACTGATAACCCAAAAAGGCCTCTCTCTGTCCCTAACCAGGGTTTTACAGCACTATTGGGTTCTTTTGAAAATGCAGTTGTGCACTTTCACGCCATGCAGTGGCTGCCAAAATGTTTTACTTTAGTAACCACAAAATAAAAAATCGAATCGCTTCTTAATAGATATTGACCCCGGAAAACATACCTGGCAACCCAAAGTCAACTTTAAGTGAGCAAGTAAAACCATCTTAGCAGAATGTTACGCACACAAAGTTAGTCAATATATTACTACTATAATAACTATATACTATGAGGGTATCACAAATATGAGAAGATATGGTAATCCTTTCCCTTTATGGGAATCCAGCAATTGACTCTGATTGGATAAGGTAAAAAAATCTATTTTTTATCACTTATGGAGAAATTTTGAGTTGTCGTTGGGTTAGAAATTTTTTATGGACCTTGCAGCCTTATTCCTAACTGCTACGGCTACATTTACACAACAGCGGTGTAGCTAAAAATGGAAACGGTTTTCCCTTTCAGTTTAACACAACAACGTTCACAAAACTATCCATGTTAACACATCCATGAAAACGACTAAAACTCTGCATTACGTAAGCCAGGACGGTATTTGTCGCTGTCCCCTTCTTAGTAAACAGTATCTGTAGGGAAGTGATGACATGCCTTTGGCAGTTCGTCACTGATGTGTACATAGAATTTGCCATGTATGTAAAGTGCGTCTCTGCTGTCAGTTGTAATGTGAAGTAAATCATCACTTTTTGACGAAGTGTTAGCAAACTCTTCAGCAACAACAACACTACCACAGACACCGCCATTGTTGTGTTTGTGTCATTTGCCTTTAATCTACACTCTCCTAAACGAATACCATGCACACGCGTAACTTCATCGTTTTCAAAGTGTTTATATAGATGGCATTTTAGATAATGGCAGATACGGACGTCTTCAGATTTATTTGTTTTCAGTCACAAAAACTCCATTGTCATGTAAACGAACAGGCAAAATGCGTAAAAGTTTTCCGTTTTTGACTGAAACCGTTGTCATATAAATGGTCCCCAAGATATAGCTATTTGAGACTACTCTAAGCATTGTGGTCTAAAGTGATTTACATATTATAATAGTTAATATAAAGTGCCTGTAATTTATTTACATTTTTTTTTCAAGTCAAGTTTCAAACACAGTTCTGCACAAAAAAGTTGCATTGACTACTGATGTTAGCTTACATTGTCAAATAATTTTAATTGTTTTTATATTAAAAATTGCTGTATTTTGCGCATTTCCTGTCCAATTACAGCATAGGAAGTGAGGTGAGGCAGCACTGAGAGCACTTCACGTCAGATTGAAGCTTGAGCGCGTACCTTTTGCTCACTCAGTGTATGCTACCAATGTAATGCTTTATTAAAATGTTTTGATACATTGTAAACATTTTTATTATATGTCCTGACTTTCCATACAGTAGGTAATGTATTTCACGTATGTCTATGACTTATTTAGGGCCCACTGAAAAGACAAGGTGAGGCAGGCAGTAGCTCTACCGTAATGAAGAGGGTACGCGTGAGCTCACGGTTATTCTTGTTTGGTAGTTGCTCTTCTTCTACATAACATTAGTCAAGTAAAGTTCAAGGAAGTCCGCATTATTTTATGTTTTGCATTGACTGACTGCAAAAATGGCGGATGTATTATTTCAGCTCAAACATTTCTCAAAATTGGACTTTCAATCAAAACGTGAAGTAATAAATAATTGACGACCAATGCCGGTGTTGTGCTGAGAAATACACCCCTGCCGTAAAATGTACCTTCTCTGAAATGTGCATAACTTCAATTGATTTTAAAAAACTATAATAATAGGTTTATGACAACTAATGACAATGGCTGAGGTGTGTTTCATGAATGGAACTCTTCCCTTACAGAAGATATATATTTAAATAAATAAATAGATTTAATTTAAATAAAATACCAATGAGATTAAGTAAAGTGAATTGTTTAAGTAACAATTTCATGCTTTCCATTTGTTTAAAACCCACCAAAAAGCCTAATTTTAGAACAGGGGTGCCCAAACTTTTTCGTATAAAGGGCCAAAAACCAAATATCATTGAGAGCCATGTGCCGAAGGTAAATATAGCAAACTACAATAAAGTTGCCATGGGTAATTTTACTAATTTATTGGAAAAAATTACTTAAAATCTTATTAACTAATGCAGTAGAACATTTAAAATGATCATTTATTGCTATAAAAACATAGACAATTGCATTTATAACACAGTGAAGTTCAACACTGAATGCACTAGTCAAGCAGAAATCCCTGATTTGTCCTCTATCCATATATTTAAACTAAATCTAATTAATTTACACCGTTTAATTGAAACATTTAATTTCAGTTAGATTTTAATAATAAAACAAACAAAAGGTTATATTACATTTGAAATGACAATCTCTAAACAAGTGTTTCCCAACCCTGTTCCTGAAGGCACACCAACAGTACACATTTTCATTCATTCATTTTCCATCAGCTTAGTCCCTTATTTATCAGAGGTTGTCACAGCGGAATGAACCACCAACTTTTCTGACATATGTTTTATGCAGCGGTACCCTTCCAGCTGCAACACAGCACTGGGAAACACCCATACATTCTCGCATTCACACATGCATTCATACACTATACGGCCAATTTAGGTCATCCAACTCACTATTATGTCTTTGGACTGTGGAGGGAGCTACACATTTTCAACCTCACTAACCAAACACACCTGGATCAACTCTTCAGAACATAAGAAGAGACTTTAAAACCTGCAGTTAATGGGTCAGATAAAGGAGACATCCGAAATATGTACTGTTGGTGTGCCTCCAGGAACAGGGTTGGAAAACACTGCTCTGAACTATCTCCATCATTCTTCCTCTCTTCTCAGATGGGATGGCGGGCCAAATCAAAGGTTACTATGGGCAAACTTTGGCCCGCAGGCCCTAGTTTGGGCATATCTGTTTTAGAAACATGCTCATTACATCAGTCTATACCAGAGTTGGCCAAACTAGGCCCAAAAGTTGGCCCATGGTAATCTTTGATATTTCCCGCCATCCTATCTGAGAATGATGGGAAAGAGACTAGCATGTCAAATTTAACATAACCTTGTGTTTGTTTAATTGTTCAGTAAATTGTTGTAAATGAGTTTTGTACATGCAAAAAAATACACATACTGTCACTCGAAGGACAGAGGACAATGCACAGGACATTGGCGAGCAATTCAAGGCAAATGCAGGTACAGCTAGACTTGTGTATTCAGCATTGAACATGTTATAAATGAGATTGTTCATGTTTTTACTGTACAATTGTGTACATATTATATTGAACTTCTTAAAGTTATTCATATGAATAAAGTCATTCATTTTCTTTTCAGCTTAGTCCCTTTATTAATCAGGGGTTGCCACAGCAGAATAAACCGCCAACTTATCCAGCATATGTTTTACGCAGCGGATGCCCTTTCAGCCACTACCCAACACTAGGAAACACCCATACACACTCATTCACACACATACACTATGGACAATTTAGCTTATTCAATTCACCTACAGCACTACAGACTGTGGGGGAAACGGGAGCACCCGAAGGAAACCCACACCAAACTCCACACAGAAATGCCAACTGACCCAGCCGGGGCTCAAACCAGCAACCTTCTTGCTGTGGGCAATAGTGCTACACACTGCGCCACCGTAACGCCTCGAATAAGTTCATTTTTTTCTATTTATTTATTAAAATAAATGGTGACTTTAATGTAATACAGTTGGTGTATTTAACCTCGGCCCACCACCCTTAATCAAATTTGTTTTTTGGCCCTTAAGAAAAAGTTTGGGCACCCCTGGACTAAACTACATTTTATTTAACATTTATTTATAAACCTAGTGCGTTTTAAAATGCGTTTCAGTTCTTGTTCTTGCTTTATCTATTAAAATAATAATCATATTACGTTTTAATCGATCATGGCCTTTGATTATTGTTATTTTTTTATGTAGACTAAGAATGCTAATGAAGGGGTGCATTTTACGTCAGGGGTGCATTACTCGGCACAACACACCTGTTGCAACCTGGGGGTGCAGTTTACGGCAGGAGTGCATTTCTGAGCACAACACATGAGGTAAAGGCCTTGCTTCAAAAGACGGGAAAGAAAATAACTCGAGCATTATAAAGTAATTCAAGTCATTTCAAGACTTCATTTACAAGTGAAGGTAAGACCAATGGGCGAATTCACTGTGTGTGTTGTGTGCGTGTGGCTTGCCATAGGCTGTCTGTATCATCCAGCTGGGTGTTGTTTGCGAGATACTGAACAGCTATACATTTTACATTCTTCCTTAGCCCGGTTTGTACCTGCTTTGTGTATATAAATAATGCTGATATGAAATATGAAACACAATCGGTAGATGACAAATATATTGTGTGCATATATGCAAATCTGACTGAAAGAGTTAGTGCCTGACCGGCCACGAACCTCACCGCACATCTCCGGTTTAGTTCAGAGGGGAACAAGGAGATTTTTGGCCGAACAAGGTTTACCAGCAACGACAAGAGGAAATGTGAGAAATGGTAATGAGATGAAGTTGGTTTTATATTCGCACATTCGTTCATTTAACGGTCCCTATATTGTTTTCCACGCTTCTTTGAATATTGTGTATGAAATCGCGTGTAAATATGACTTCAAAGCAACATTAGCACTATTTAATGGGCTCTATGCACAGCTCGTGTGTTTCAGCCAATGATGAACTTCCGGTAAAAGGTTTATGCGAATATTATTCAATTTAACAAGGTTGCTTTTACAGCATCATTGTTGTAATGTAACTTAAATATAATCAGTTAAATAGACTTAAGCATCCATTTGGTTGTTAAAGCGTAAAAAGAGACGAAACTCCGTTTAAACGCAGGCTCAGTGATTAGCGGCAGGCTATTGCAAAAACTTCATTGAAAATACTGAAGTAATTAATTTCCTTATTTTAAAGACATGGCACGGAAAACTACAATTAAATGCAGTGCTTCTTGTTTGTTCTGATTCCCACTTTATATCGTATCTCAGCCAGGCAGTGAATATCGCTGTTTTTTTTAAAGAAATTAGATCTTAAACGCGGCGATTTTGTATGGGATGACAATTCACCAGAAGCCCTCGGGCTGGCTGACAAATTAAAAGTCTGTGCATATACCCCATTGACTGAAAAATGTTGTACTTTGATCGTCATTGGCTGCTAATATGGTTTTTCCTATTCAGAATTTGCAAAAAAATACTTTTATGAAATTATATTATTGAAAAAGTCAGAATGTGCGAATATAAAGCCAACTTTACCTTAATAGAAATGGGGACTTTTACTAAAACATTGCAGCAGATGGAAAGATGGTCACCTCTCTCTCTTTCTTTCTCTCCTGTAACTGTCATTCAGACGTGTGTATGTGTGTGTTAACCTTCGCCAAAGTGAAAGGCAGTCGCCGTCTTGTCATTATCTGCCTGTTTCCGGATGGCCTGCCCCTGAAGAGCTCCGACACGCTGTCCAATTAGAGGTGCTGTCAGAGTGATGCGGCCCTCATTTTCCTCTCCCTCTCTCTTTCACTCCTTTGGTACAACTTCAAAAAAAGGAAGGAAACAACAGTAGGGTTTGACATTGCAAAGACAGGTTAATTCAGCTCCGTTTTTGGGGTGGTAATGGTGACAAGCTAATGTAAATGGTGCCATTACGACACCCCGGGTCTCGACTTTTAATACCTCAATCCGGCTCACAGGTGACGTGTCATTTCTGCTCTTTGTGTGCGTCAGCGCTGTATCCTCACACACGGTGTAAAGGGTTCAGAGACCTAAAGAATGGGAAACGTCGCCGGTTTGACGCACACACAAGACGAAAACGGGAGTGCTAGTAGAGATCCGTGATTATGGAGTAATTTGCACCTAATGGATTCATTTACAAACCGACCACATTATAAATTGCCCCCCGATCCCAAACGCATGCCACTTTACCTGAGGCTTAACCAATGCTTCATATAGACCATTTCAATGGGGTCCGCAAGCGTTTCCTGCTTATCAAACTATTTCATAACTGTAACAAGGGGCAATTCAATAGGAACTTAATGTTAAAACAGCTATCATAAAATTATTTACCAATGTGTGGCTCTTTTTGGATTCTTGGAAGTTTTAGAAAATAAAAATTTAAAACAGAAAATGCACTGGGACCATTGTTCTTGTTTACATCCCTCAAAATGGGCTGATAATTTCATTCACAGCTACAGCGGTGGCGGTTCAAGACCAGAGTAACTGGGGGGTAGGGGGCACTTGTACTTTTAGGAGGCACACTTTAACATGCATCAAAAACTACTTAATTATTCAAAGTCTTTTTTTTTCATGCATTAGTCTTCATAAACAAGCTAATTAAATCACTTAAACTCAAAATAATCTTTCATGTTCATTTATTTGGCAAATAACTTTGTATTGTAGTAGGATAACACATTTTTAACATTCAAGTAGATCAAGGCACATTTTTGCACCTGTAAACTTCAACAGATGCAGTTGAAGTAAAGTTCTTAGGCCTCCTGTTAATTTAAAATAACGTTTCCCAAGTGATCTTTAACAAACAAAGGAAATCTTCACGGTATTTCCTATAAAACTACAATATTTTTTCTGGAGTCATAGTAAGTCTGGAGTCATAGTAAGTCGCACGTCTGAGCTCTAGGCAGTCAGCGGGTGCTTTGAGCACAAAACCCCATAGAGCAGTGCACGTCGGACAGTTCATCAAGGATGTACCGCTGGATCACGTCTCACTATAGTTGTTAAAGGTGATATTTAATTAATCTAGTCTCTAACGACTCTTCGGTCTTTTGAATCTATCAGATAACGTGTCACAGCGTCGTACACTGCTTCAATCTTTCACTTGTACTTAGTAATTTTAGCCAAAACCTCAGATACTGTTGGTTGGTTCTTGTTAGCTGTGCATCTTTTTAACCAACCAAGTTTGTCGACGCCATTATAATGACACAGATCACTCTGCCTATATATGCCAGAGTCCCACAAGAAAAGTGATTGACAGGTGGTCAACTGTGTTTAACTTTATTTGTTTATGATTTGGTTTTGGGTAAAACAAAGAGCATGCGGGTCAGGTAGTTGAATTGGTAGGCTACAAATAATTAATTTGTTATAAATTATTCATAAATAATTAATTCACCGCCATCTCCAACGACGATGCCATTGTCCATCACGATGTTTCACATTAGACATCATACGATGCCAAATTGGTCGACATCGCCCAACCCTAGTCAGTGACTTCTATATTCAAAGTTTTAAAATCGCTTTTAGAAACAAAAGTCTAATATAATCACCAGTGGACATTTTGATGAACATGACTGAAGTTAAATTTTTTACTACCTTTGTCAAGTTGGGGATTAACTTCTGATGAATGTGGGAAACTAATGCGTGCTGCACCGTCACTGATATAAGTCAAGGGAAAGCAGAGCGAGGCCTCAGTTATATCTCCACAGTCCGCCACCGATGACTTATCTCGCTTCTTCATGGCGTTTTAGTTATGACACAAAAATATGCATCCAAATTTAGGGAGAGAGCGGGGGGGGGGGGGGGGGGGGGGGGGG
>CAIGQZ010035013.1:7401855-7430072 GCA_903798205.1 Danio tinwini | reverse complement strand
TGTGTGTGTGTGTGTGTGTGTGTGTGTGTGTGTGTGTGTGTGTGTGTTTAATAAAGATCCAGTGCTGGAGTATAATAAGTTCTTTAAAACAACGGCTGTAGAAGATGCATCTGATTACATACACTTGCTGATGATAGGAAACACTGTTTGAGACGTATGTAAAAACAATAATTCTGAAATATGACGAAACAAATGGAAAGTTTTGTCGAATACATGAAATTTTATATGAACAGATTGAGGCCCTAACAATTACAATAGGTGTCACTGGCTATCTACAGTATTTATCTTTAAATGTGTCATGCGGAGACAAGCAAATGGCACATTTATGATAAATGGTTTCACACCTTTTGAATAGTTTGCTTTCAATATCATAGTTTGCCTGTGTGAAAAGCGACATCCCATGATGCATGTCTGAAGATAGGATTCTATTTAAGTTTAACATTTTGACTTTTAAGTGCCCTATTATACACCCGGCGCAATAAGGTGCAAGAGGTGTATGGTGCGATATGTTGCTATTTTCAGACCAGCGCAACAGTCATTTTCATGTTTTGCTCCATATTGTTTAAATGGCAAATTCATTTGCACCACTTTGTGGACTCATGGGTGTGCTGGTCTAAAAAGGAGGTGCATTGTTGGCGAATTGCTATTTTGAGAAACTAAAATAGACCTCGCCATTGACTAACTAAAAGCTACTCTAAAGTCCAGTTAGTTATGCGCCAAATGCCTCACCATATGGATGTCTTTAGTGGAGTGAGTTTCCACCGTTTCCTTATCCATCAAAGTAAAGGGGTAAAGTAAAGAGTAAATGAGAAAGAGGCCAAATGGAGGAGGCTGTTTTTTTATCCTCGCGCTGCAGATGAACTGTTTTCTCGCTAGTGAAGCGTTCAATTTTTCCACTTACAAGGTCCGCCATGGAAATAGCAAATGCGCCATGGCATAACGCAACTGACTCTTAAAGGGAATGGGAGATAAGACCGATTGGTTTAATGCACAATATGCTCAAAACACTCCCATAACTCATTAAGAGAATAAGCACAACCCTGTTAGAACATGTGCCAGTGTGCAAACCGTATTTTTCTATTCTTAAAATAGCAAAAGTGGATTTGGACACGTTCTTAATCCTTTTGTGTCATGCGCTTTAGACTTTGCACCTAGATCATTAAAATAAAGCCCTAAATGTTATCAGACTTCGAAGTCAATTTTCACTTATATAAACGCAATATTGCATGCATGAGTGTCCAAGATTACACACCTTCTTTTTATACAACTAAAAATATTCATATCCGATTTGAAGGTACAGATGAGAGCAAGATATTGTTCAAAAGAGGTGGTGTTTAACCTGCTTATGACATCATAGACAGTGACATTCCAGGATCTGGCATTTTTTCAGTCTGGTGTCAACAAAAGCTGTTATTTCAGTAGCAAGGATAATTTCAGGTCTAAAACTACAGGATATTGTTTTAGTATGATGTCCTCTTGTATAGCAAAAGCTCAAGTAAAACTTGATTTCTTAGTTCATGACCCCTTTAAATCACCTAACCTTACCTAGAAGCCCTTTAGCCTCCTGCCAGATTTTTTTAACACTAGTTTACATCCTTAATACAAAAATAGGTGGGCTTGTCATCCAGAATCTGCATGATCTGTCTCAAAAGAGACACCAGCTGTGATATTTCTTCAATGAGAAACCCATTCTGACACATTCCCCAAGACAGCAGGTGTGTCTCCCTCTGTCTGTCTGAAATCCACCACACTGATGATACTCTCATACACATCCAGACAGAGAGAGAGTGACTCTGACAGGAAATGCCCTGCAGATGAAAGAGGAATGAGGCGGCAAACACTACAGGCCCCGGCGAACATCGACACTCCTGTCATGTTTCATTTGTACTGTGCCACTCATTAGCATATGCACCATCATTAGATGATCATGAGACGGAATTTCAGGCCATTCTGCTGTCTTTTTGAGAGCCAGTACGGGTTCATAAGGTCACATCTGAAGATGAACAACAAGTCGTAAGATCTAGTGAAGATTTAAATGATCATTTGGTGTCAAAAATTATACCTATGTGACTCTTACCGACATGCACCTTCTGTGGAACTTAAAACAAGGTCACACTTTACAATAAGGCTTCATTAGTTAATGTTAGTTATTACTTGCCTGTCTGGAATACTCAAGTCTAATTGGTCAGTTGCGACACTCCAAGGTATGTTATTCTGAGATAACAACCGCTAAATAACTGATAACTTCAAAACATATTTGACCGTCAGTGAATAGGTTTACATCCACATTGTCTGGAAAAACTTAATTCTGATTGGTCAGTTGCGTCATTCCAAGGTGTGCTATCCTGCGATAACAACCGATAAATAACTGCTAACTTTGAATCACCTTGATCGCCAGTGAACACGTTTACATTCACATTGTCTAAAATAACTCAATTCTGATTGGACGGTTGGGACATTCCAAGATATGTTATTCCGAGATAACAACCGGTAAATAACCACCAACTCCGAATTACTTTGATAGTCGGTGAATACGTTTACATCCATATACTTGCATCTACATTGTCTGGAATAACTCGATTCTGATTGGTCAGTTGCGTCATTCCAAGGTATGTTATTTCGTGATAATAACCGCTAAATAATCAGTGAATCCAATTGATCATCAGTGAATACAATTACATCCATACACTTACATCCACATTGTCTGGAATAACTCGATTCTGCTTGGTCAGTTGCGTTATTCCAAGGTATGTTATTTCGTGATAACCGCTAAATAATCAGTGCATCCAATTGATCATCAGTGAATACAATTACATCCATATACTTACATCCACATTGTCTGGAATACTCGATTCTGATTGGTTAGTTGTGTCGTTCCATGTTATTCTGAGATGATAACCGCTAAATAACCACTAACTTCATATCATCTTGACCATGAGTGAATGTGTTTACATCCATATACCTGCATCCACATTCATAAAAGATCCGTGATAATCTCTGTGCGCTTGACAAATTGTTTATTATTGCATTTATGTGACTGTACAAACATTACAATGTCTGTTGAAGGACTATCTCTGGCTATTGATGTTTTTTTTACATGCACATTAAGGAATTATACTGTATTTAAGAAGTCATTTGAAAGGTTGCGCAATTTAAAAAGTGAGTCTCATCATTTAAAAAAAAAGATGCAATGCTTCATATGGTTTCTATTCGTTTATTGTGCTTGCTAGCACCCTCTTGTGGCTATATCAGACAACACAGTACCTTTATTTTGTAACATTAAGTATTGTCTTTAGAATTAGAATTTAGAATTTACGTTTTCAGCCATATTGACAGCTATACAACGTACATATCGAACGCGCAAGTTCTCTTTCTCAAGAGCATTTTAGTGTATTGTTAAGCTAGCCTACAGCGCCATCTGCTGTTAAAAATGAAGTTCAAACCGCCATATAATTGGCACCCTGGTTGTACACAGAAGCCTTCAGATGCAAGTTTCCATCTTTGGTCACACACCATTTCTATAAGCACCAGTATACACTAGCTAGCTCTGAAAATGGCACTCTGTAAAGTTTCCACTGCATAACAGCGTTAACAGCAGAAAAACAGTGGGCAAAAGCTTGAATGTTTCATCTAAGTGTCCATATGTCACAATGCTGCGCTCGTGGTGCGTCCTGATGCTCTAGGTTAGTGAAGGGAGACAAGCATATGTGAGCTGTACTGCACAACTGAGCTAAACTTACTCTCACTATTAGAAACTGTACAGCAGTTTCAAGAGTCTCAGGCTGGAAAAATTAGACATACACCCTGCTGTTACTGGTAATGACAGTTTGAAACCTGACTAAGGAAAAAAAAATAGGTACTCCCTATTAAATGTTTACATTTATTAATCATAATAGGACACACAAAATTAAATAATTTGAAATTCAAAAAGTAGGATGCAGTCAGTGTTGCCAGATTGGGTGTTTTTTTAATCTGAGTGTGCTGGTAAAAAATGACATAGACGCATTTTGGCGGGTTTTGAAAAGTTTTTGGGCTGGAATCAGTCAGCTACATCTGTCAACACCGAATGCAGTTATGCAAGATTTTTATGAGGATGCAAATACTGTGGTGCTGTGAAAAAGAGGGATAAAACAAGACGATTAGACATTGATAAAGCGAGCAATTGCTTCCTATTTTAAATTTCTATACAGAGGTGTCATGTTTTTTTATCTTCTATTGATCTTATACAATCATATGATGCGATTTCACATGTCAGAGGTTATTGAGCTTGAACTTTGTAATGCAGCAGCATGCAAAACCTGTCACACAAGCTTGTGTTTCCAGTCTGCTGCGTTCACATGCAAATGAATGGAAGTCTATGGGGCGAAAAGTGCAGTGTGACCACGACTTAAGGGAGTGAATGAGTGAATGTATAAGTGAGTAAGTAAGCGGAGTGAGCGAGTAAAGGAATGAGTAAGGAAGTAAAAGAGCGAGTGAAAGTGATGGTGTGAGTGAGTGGGGAATAAAGAAGTGAAAGTGAAAAGCGAACAGTAGGCGAGTGAGTGAGCGAGCAATGAGGGAGTGAGTGAAAAGTAAGGGAGTGAGAGAGCAAGGGAGTGGTGAGTGTATGAGTAAAGAAGTGAGTAAAAGTGAGTGAGCGAGCAAGGGAGTGGAGTGAGTGAGTGTGAGTGAGCGAGCGAGCAAGGAAGTCAGTGAGTAAGTGAGTGAGCAGTAAGAGTAAGTGAATATGTGAATAAGCGAGCGAGCAAGTGAGTGTGTGAGCGAGTAAGGGAGTGAGTAAGTGAGTGAGTGAGCGAGCGAGTAAATGAGTGAGTGAGTGAGCAAGGGAGTGAGTGGGGAGTAAGTGAATGAGCGAGTAAGGAAGTGAGTGATGGAGTGAGTCAGCGAGTAAGGGAGTGTGTGTGAGCAAGCAGTAAGGGAGTGAGTGAGTAAGCGAATAAGCAAGCGAGTGAGTGAGGGAGTGAGGGAACGGGTAAGAGAGTATGTGAGTGAGTAAAGAAATAAGTGGGTGAGTAAGTAAGTGAGTGAGTGTGTAAGTGAGCAAGTGGGTGATCGAGTCAGTGATTTGAGTGAGTGTGTGAGCGAGTGAGTAGTAAGTGAGTGAGTAAGGGAGTGTGTTAGAGAATAAACAAGCAAGTGCGTGAGTGAGCGAGCAAGTGTGTGAGTGAGTGTAGTCCAGCATGACTCATGTATGCGCTACTGTATGTGCTCAGAATGAATGAACATAAACTGTGTGTGTGTGTGTGTGTGTGTGTGTGTGTGTGTGTGTGTGTGTGTGTGTGTGTGTGTGTGTGTGTGTGTGTGTGTCTGGTCTTTAGGAGGTCTTCAGCTCCTGCCAGGAGAAGCGCAGAGCTCATTCATCTTACAGTCCCAGTGCAGCAGAGCATTCACTCCCACTGACAGCACAACAGCCTCTCTCTGTCTCTCATGCGGGACTCAATCAACACACACACACACACACTGCACTGTACGCCACTCATTACAACCAACAGCTGTCTCTACTGCCCACACACATCTGCATGAACAGTACACAGATGCGCTGCAGTTTCCTGTCAAACGTCTCATTCATTAAGCTTTCGGTGCATTTCCAAGTCAAACTTTGTGTGTCAGTTGTTGCTCATCCTGAAGACAGTGTGTGTTTGCTCACCGCCAGAGCACCAGGGCATTGTGGGTGGTTTTCAGGGCATTGTTATTTTGTTGCCAAGTGTTTTCTAGCATGCTACCGTGTTTGGATGGAGCATTGGTTAAAAAGTAAAAAGTTCATTTTCCAGTTTCTCTGATATTGATGGATTATTGCAGGGTTTTTAAGGGCTTTAATGTTTAGTAATCTGCTATTTTTCAGAAATTCAGTTCTCTTTTTTGTTTTTCTGAAGTCTGTTTTACGATTTAATACATTTTCATTAGTCCATAATATTAACGGTAATTATGATTAAGATTGTATAAAATGTAATTTTAAATTATATATATTAGGTATGAAACGATAATCATTTTCAAGGTATAACGCGGTTATATGTGCCCGAAATTTAATCTATGCGACCTCATAATATATTTGGGAGCATTTGTGCGACTGCATATAATGGGGTAGTGCGACTTGTTTGGATTTTTTTCTAAAAACGTGCTGAATCGGACTTCCCTGCCACTATATTGGTTCATATTAGCTGTCAATCACTCAAGGCTTTCTGCTGTCAGATAACAGGGAGCTTTTAAGGACGCCAGCCGAGATCAATCGAGTGTTTTTGGAGAAGGTGCGCGAATCTCGATGCGTTGCATTCACTGTGTGTTCAGCGTTTTAGTCAGTGTTTTAAATGTAAAATCCAACACTGTACACATCATCTCCAAAGACGATCGGCTTTACTAAGTTTAAACTGAATCTGCGGCTCATAACAAAGAATGGTATTTGCGCCGGTGGTCATCACGAGAATCCTGCTCTGCCTGCTCTTATATTGGGTCGGCTGACTCACCTGCTTTTCCACAAACAATAATTCTGCACTCCCTGTATATATGTGTATATATATATATATATATATATATATATATATACACACACACACACACACACACACACACACACACACACACACACAGTTGAAGTCAGAATTATTAGCCCCCCTTGTGTTGATTTTTTTTTTTTTATATTTCCAAAATGATGTTTTACTGATTCAGGAAATGTTCACAGTAGTCTTATTTGTTTTATTTTGGCTAGAATAAAAGCAGTTTTTAATTTTTTAAAACACATTTTAAGCTGAAAATTATTAGCCCCTTTAAGCTATTTATTTTTTCCATAGTCTACAGAACAAATCATCGTTATACAATAACTTGCCTAATTACCCTAACCTGCCTAGTTAACCTAATTAACCTAGTTAAGCCTTTAAATGTCACTTTAAGCTGTATAGAAGTGTCTTGAAGAATATCTAATCAAATATTATTTACTGTCATCATGTCAAAGATAAAACAAATCAGTTATAAGAAACGAGTTATTAAAACTATTATTAGAAATGTGTTTTAATCTGTTAAAATCGTCTTTCTGTTAAACAGAAATTGGGGAAAAAAATAAACGGGGGCTTGTAATTTTGACTTCAACTATATAAAATGCAATGGAAGTCTATAGGGCAAAAAGTGCAGTGTGCCCGCGGCTTAAGATGTGTATTCGTATTAACAGCCAGTCGTCAAGTATACCTTACATAATATATAGACTGGACTATATTGTGTGTAACAATGGCTTCAAGCTGTGACTATATTGACTCTGCAGCACATCATTGCTCAGACATGAGTCCAGCGAGTAATGAATGAGCTGCATGAACAGTGCGTGTGCCGGTGAAGGACAGTAATTGAGTTCGCGCGGCGGGGCTGACAGTGTGCTACGCCGCTAATCTCATTACGCTGATTGTCTATTTGAGAGCATTACGCCGGATCTGACGGAATTATGCATGTTAGGCTTGGACATAATGAGCGGCGTGTAATCCTCCATAATCAAGAGTGCAGCGCCTCCTTAACCAGCCATAACTACCAGCACACAACCCATTTACACGCCACCAAAACACCGCTCACACTGCAGCTGCTGACCGGGGAAAAAAACCAAATGCTGCTAGACGGTAAAGGGTTTGCTTTAGCACAGTTTAGAGGAGATGTATGGGAATAAAATGAAAGTTAAGTGTGAAATGAGTGTGTGTTGAGGCGCTTGTGTAATTACTGTACGTGCACTGCCATCTAGTGGAGCACATGAATAATGTATTATTTGTCAAATGTCCTTTAAATGAATGTCTGTGATGATCTTTGATGGATGACGAATTAATGTTTGATTTTGGCACTTTTAATTATTGTTTTGTTTTTTTAATCTTGATTTATTTAGGATATAAATGCAGAGGTATAGAAATATCTGAGAATACCTGCGCAACAGCCTCCCACAATATCAATATTTTTACTTTTGAAATGTTATATCTAGAGTTGATATTTGACCTCAATTAAGCAAAAACTATTTTCAAGAATTGTTGTTATTTTTAATTTAGCTTTTCATTATTTTTTTATATTTTATAAGTTTATATTTTAGTACTTTATTGATTTTTATAAATATTTAATAATTACTCAAATTAATACATTGACAATTAACAAAAGAATATGTATTTATTTATTCAAAAATATTGTAGTAATAATAATAATAAAAACAATAAATAATAATATTATTATTATTACTACTACACTACTACTACTATACTAATAATAATAATAATATCAGTAGTAATTTTTGTTCATATATTTTATTACTTATTTTGTTTATTTTTTTGTTAATGTTATATTTCTGAAATATTTTCAATATTATTTACAATTTTTTACAAATAAATACTCCAATATTTTATTTCACAAAAAAACGATTTTAGCAGTTCTAATTAACTGTAATGGCGTCTTTATGCATCACCCAAAACATATTTCTTATCACCATCATGACAAACTTATCATATTTTGCATAAAAATGCAACACAACAATAAATCTAAAAGTGATCTAAAATAAATATTGATTGCGCTCATGAATTTTAATGGTTAAAAAAAATAAATCTTATAATATATGAATTAACATCTATGTATTATACATTTGTATCAAGACCCGGCGGCGAGGAAAAAGAGCTGGCGCGCTCGTCAGGCTGAGACAGCGCGGCTTTAGAACAGCGCTGCCTAGCATCCATCTAGCGAATCTCCGCTCGCTTCCTAACAAAATGGACGAACTACTTCTGCTCTCACGCGAAAACAAGAATTTTAACAACTCTGCTGCGCTGTGTTTCACAGAAACCTGGCTGAACGAAGCCATTCCGGACAGCGCATTACACTTACCGGACTTTCAGCTGTACAGAGCAGATCGCGATACGGAGTCAACGGGCAAAACACGCGGTGGTGGGACATGCTTTTACATCAACAGGAGATGGTGTACGGATGTAACTGTGTTAAAGAAGATGTGCTGTCCTGATGTGGAAGCGCTTTTCATTAACTGTAAGCCGTTTTATGCACCGCGGGAGTTCTCCTCGTTCATTCTTGTCTGTGTTTACATTCCACCACAAGCACACGTGAGGACTGCGTTACAACAGCTGTCTGATCTGATCACAGAGACTGAACAACGACACTCGGACTCTGCTTTTATCATTCTCGGTGACTTTAATCAGGCAAAACTCACACACGAGCTGCCTAAATTCAAACAGCACATCACATGCCCCACCAGAGACAATAACATTTTGGATCATTGCTACACCACAATAAAGGATGCATATCGCTCTGTCGCCAGAGCAGCTTTAGGACTCTCCGACCACTGCCTGGTTCATCTTATACCAACTTACAGGCAAAAACTTAAAACTACTAAGCCAGTATTAAGGACTGTTAAGAGATGGACCAACGACACAGAGCAGGTCTTACAAGCCTGTTTTGAATGCACTGATTGGAGTGTTTTTGAAGCTGCAGCCACCAACCTAGACGAGCTCACAGAGACTGTAACATCATACATCAGTTTCTGTGAGGAGTTATGCATCCCTACCAGGACCTACTTATCATTTAACAATGATAAACCATGGTTTACACCAAAACTTAGACAGCTTCGTCATGAAAAAGAGGATGCCTACAGGAGCGGGGACAGGATTTTATACAATCAGGCCAGAAACACACTGACAAAGGAGATTGGTGTGGCCAAGAAAAGCTATGCCAAAAAGCTGCAAAACCAGTTTTCTGCCAACGACCCTGCATCAGTATGGAAAGGCCTGAAAGACATCACAAATTATAAAACGCCATCCTCCAGTATCGACTGCAACAACCATCTTGCAAACGAGCTGAATATCTTCTATTGTAGATTTGACACCTCTGACCAGACACCTCACACCCACCCGGATCATCTCCATACACAGCCATCAACACCTCCAGCCATCTCCCTCTCACCCCCTGCACTTCAGATCAGTGAGGATAATGGGCATCAGATCCTCAGTAAACAGCCATCAACACCTCCAGCCATCTCCTTCTCCACCCCGGCACTTCAGATCAGTGAAGATAATGTGCGTCAGATCTTCAGTAAACAGAGGAGACGAAAAGCACCAGGTCCAGATGGTGTTTCACCAGCCTGTCTGAAAACTTGTGCGGACCAACTGGCTCCCATTTTCACACAGATCTTCAACAGATCACTGGAACAGCGCAAAGTTCCATCCTGCTTCAAACGCTCCACCATCATCCCAATACCAAAGAAACCAAAGATCACAGGACTCAATGACTACAGACCTGTTGCCTTAACATCTGTGGCCATGAAGTCATTCGAAAGACTGGTGCTAGCTTATCTGAAGGACATCACTGGACCTTTGCTGGACCCCCTGCAGTTTGCCTATAGAGCAAACCGGTCTGTGGATGATGCAGTCAACATGGGACTGCATTATATCCTAGAACATCTGGACAAACCAGGGAACTACGCAAGGATACTGTTTGTGGACTTCAGTTCTGCCTTTAACACCATCGTCCCATCACTGCTCGAGAACAAACTGACCCAGCTGTCTGTCCCTAGCTCTGTCTGTCAATGGATCACCAGCTTTCTGACAGATAGACAACAGCTAGTCAGAATGGGCAAAATCACATCCGACAGCCGCACCATCAGCACTGGTGCCCCCCAGGGATGTGTTCTCTCCCCACTGCTCTTCTCCCTGTACACAAACGACTGCACTGCAAAAGACCCCTCCATTAAGCTCTTGAAGTTTGCGGATGACACTACTGTTATCGGCCTCATCCGGAACGGTGACGAGTCTGCATACAGACAGGAGGTGGAGCGGCTGGCTTTATGGTGCAGATACAACAACCTGGAGCTAAACACGCTCAAAACAGTGGAGATGATAGTGGACTTTAGGAGAAACCCCCCTACACTCCCCCCACTCACCATCATGAACAGCACTGTGGCTGCAGTAGAGTCATTCAGGTTCCTGGGCACCACCATCTCTCAGGATCTGAAGTGGGACATTCACATTGACTCCATTGTAAAGAAAGCCCAGCAGAGACTGTACTTCCTTCGTCAGCTGAGGAAGTTCAACCTGCCACAGGAGCTGCTCGTACAGTTCTACTCAGCTGTCATCCAATCCATCCTCTGCACTTCAATCACCGTCTGGTTCAGCTCAGCTGCCAAAACCGACCTCCGTAGACTACAGCGAATAGTCCGGACTGCTGAACGAATCACTGGCACTACCCTTCCCACACTTCAAGAACTGTACTCTTCCAGAGTGAGTAAAAGGGCTCGTAAAATCACTCTGGACGCCTCACACCCAGCACACTACCTGTTCGAACTGTTACCGTCTGGTCGGCGCTACAGAGCACCAAGCACAAAAACAGATAGACACAGGAAAAGTTTCTTTCCTCAGGCCATCTACCTCATGAACAGTTAAATATTCCCCTACTGTGCAATAAACGTGCAATACTTTCTCATACGCACTTGTACACAGCACCTTATAACCTGTATATTTACAACATATCTGTACATACAACTCAACATCCAGATCTTTTTGACTAACTGCATCTCTGTTTAATGTTTTTTTGCCTTTTCTTTCTTGTATTTAATTTTGTGTTGTCACTCGTCACTTTATGTACACTGAAAGCTTCTGTTGCCAAAACAAATTCCTTGTGTGTGTGAAGCACACTTGGCAATAAAACTGATTCTGATTCTGATTCTGATTCTGATTCTGATTTAACAGAAATAGTTAATACGTATTGAAATTTTCTTAAATTTTTGTCAGTTTGTTTAGTGTTTTATTTAAACTTGAATATATTAATTTATAAATCTTTAAAGCATGTTTAATCAGTAAATTCACAACTTTAAGAACTGACAATTTTTTTTAATATAATGACTACAGAAACAACTTAAACTTAAAAAAAATTAAAGAAGTTCAGTATTTTTTATTTAAACATTTTTATTTAAGGTTAAAACTAATTTATGATGAAGAACAATGGTAATCAAATCAAGGCATAAACCAATAAACATTATTTTTTAAAACATTAACAATTAACGAAATAAAAATGTATTTATTCATTTACAAATATTGTAATAATAATAATAATTATTATTATTATTATTATAACTGTAATAATATATAAAAAATAATAAAATTAACAAAATTAATTTATTTTCATTTAAAATATGTAACAAAAATAATAATAACATTGCAATAATTAATTAAATTAATATAATAACAATTAACAAAAGAAAAATGTATTTATTCATTTAAAATATTGCAATAATTAATAATATAATTGACATTGTAATAATTTATAAAATTAATAAATACCAATTAACAAAAGACAAATATATTCATTTAAAAATATTGTAATAACAACAATAATAACATTGTAATAATTATTAAATTAATACATTAGCAATTAACAAAATAAAAAAAGTTTAAATATTGTAATAATAATTTATTATTATTATTTGTTTTTATTATTATTTTTATTATTATTACTATAATAACATTGTAATAATTTATAAAATAAATAACAATTAACAAAAGAAAAATGTGTATTTTTTCATTTAAAATATAATAGTAGTAGTAATAATAATAACAATGTATTATAATTTAAATGAATTATTATTAAAATGTATATCTGTATTATAAATATACTACATAATATTATTTCTATGAAAAGTACATTTACTCTGTGATATAATATATTTATACAGTAATTTGCAGTCACACCAACTGTTCATTTTGACAGGTTGTTTATATGTCGACGGTCAAAAAGAGGATGTGACTCACTCTGTGTGGCCCTGGAAGACATTGACGGAGTGGATGGAGGGATCTCTGAAGTCCCACAAGCGGAAGGTGGTGTCTCTGGATGAAGTGACCACCAGACGCTGAGTCGGATGAGTACAGCAGTGGGTCAACTCCTGATCGTGACCTGCGAACACACACAAACAGGTGAGGGTGAAGGTTAGAGTTGGGGTAGAGGTTAATACAATACAATTTAATGGGTAGTGTAATAAATAATAGGCAATTATAATAAATAAAAACAACAAAGATTAAAAATTGGCAGCTCAGTTGGTAGCACTGTCGCCTCACAGCAAGAAGGTCGCTGGTTCGAGCCTCGGCTGGGTAAGTTGGCATTTCTGAGTGGAGTTTGCATGTTCTCCCTGGGTTAGCGTGGGTTTCCTCCACGGTCCAAACACATGCGCTATAGGGGAATTGGTGAACTAAAATGTCCGTAGTGTATGAGTGTGTATGGGTGTTTCCCAATACTGGGTTGCAGCTGGAAGGGCATCCGCTGTGTAAAACATATGCTGGAATAGTTGGCGGTTCATTCCACTGTGGCGACCCCTGATAAATAAGGGAATAAGCCGAAGTAAAATGAATGAATGAAAAATGGCCATATAAATCCCCTAAAACACATTAGTTAATGCATAAAAAAATGGATCCCCTAAAATTAAAAAGCTTTGTTGTTTTATTTCTCCTCATGTTCACCTGTCAGGGTGTGCACCAGCTCGGAGGTCTCCACGTCGTACAGGTTTGCGGCTCTGTCCCAGGACGCAGTGACCACCTGCTTCCCTCCCACCAGCCAATCAGCGGCGATCACCACACCCTGGTGGCTCTTCAAGGTGGTTGTGGCCACGCGTATGGTGGGGCTTTCATTGGGTCCATCAGCGTCGCCGTCTGCCTCGTCTTTATCAGAGAAATCCACATCATCGTCCAGCGAGGCCTGAGTCACACAGGAAATGACAAGAGCAAATGTTTTGAGGTATTTTCATTTTATTACCATTTCAGCATCTCCAGCTATTTCGTGGCCAGAAAAAAATGATCAAATTGACAAACATTTAGTGGACAAAATATGTAAAAACAGAAGTTATTTTCTTTCTGAATCTGTGTCTTCAATAAAACTTAATTGATAAAAAAAATTGACAAACGTTTCATTAAAAAAACACTTTTATAATTAAAGGGTTTACAGTGTTGTTAGGACAAATGAGTACGCCCCTCACAGATCTCTCTTTTCAATTCATATTATTTTCTATAGGATGCTTTACAATAATATGCATATGGTTCTGTGGGTCTCATCTATAAAATCTGAGCTTTATTTTCTATTGGATTTAAGTCAGGTGATTGGCTGGGCCATTCTACAGCTTGATTTTCTTTCTCCGAAATCATTTGAGAGTTTCCTTGGCTGTATTTTGGATCACTGTCCTGCTGAAATGTCCTCCCTGGTTTCATCTTCATCCTCCTGCTAATGTAGATGTTGGACTGAAGCAGCTGATATTAATTTACACTGAGGAAGGGGCAGAGGGTTGCTGAAGAACTACTGAGAGATTTCAGCTGCTGTCTGGGCTTTTTACACCTCCCTTTCTTCATGTGTTCGATACTTATTTTCCCTGCGTCGTTTCAGTTTATTACACATAACTTTGTCTGTAAACGAATTCAATTATTTTCTTTGCATATATGAATTTCTAACATCCGGTGAAAATTTCAAGTCAACAGCACCGTTAGAAAAATGTTTTTTGAGAAAAGTGGTGACGTGTTCAATACTTATTTATCCCACTGTATTAGTGTATATACATTAAATTAAATTAGTCAGCACCAAAGCCAAAACTGCAACTAATCTCATATAAAAGCTAAAGGTCACAGTCCAAACATTAGTACAATATAAGTAATATCTTAAAATTGTCAAATTTAGATGTCATTTATTTTTTGCAATCACATTTTAATTTAAACTTAATATTTTTCGGTTCCTAAAGATGTTTGGTTAACAAACTTTTATTTTAATGGATAAAACTTGTTTAATAAAATTGTTTTGTTTAAATGCACCAACAATTATTGGATATATTCACTGAGAAAAGGGTAAAAATATACATTTTCTAAACTGAGTCTACTCATTTTGCTGAGCATTGTATAACAATGAATAAACATTAACAATAGATATGATAGAAATCTAATACTTTTGATTAAAAAAAATTCACATTTAAAAAAAACAATTCCTTTTAAGATGAAATTGGTTGTGCGATAACATTAGAAAATAGGGCGTTTCAAAAATATTTAGGATGCCGTTACATCCTTGGCATTTTGGTGCAACTTCTCAGGGCGTACTCACACTATGCTATCCGAACCGTGCCCAGGCCCGTTTCCCAGATCGTTTGAGAAGTGTAATTGCTCTGAATTGGGCTCAGGCACGGTTCACTTGGGTGGTTCTGGCCCGGTTGGAAGAGGTGGGCCTGAGCGCGGTTCACTTGGGCCCAGGCGCGGTACGCTTACAGTGTGAGTGCAAGCCTGCCTGAGCCCGAAACTAAAAGTGAGACGTGACTTTTAAGGGGCTGTTTCATATGGATTAATTAATCATTTGTACTGTTTAATGAACGCAAACTGTCGTAGATTATTAAAGACGCAAATCTCTCACTGCACGACAGCTGCGCCTTCAGCAAACCTCCTAATTCCTGCAGCACGAGGACTTTATGATTGTTTATGAACGTCAAAAGTGGCTGATCTGTTCGGCGAAATATTAGACTGTGTGTCACTGCATATCAAACCACTAAAACACTATAACTAAAGAAATCTCCACTGTGCTGAGCGAGAGCGCTTACTGAACAGCACATCATCCATGACGTAAGCGCGCCCAGGCCCGAATGTAATGTGAGTGCAGGCTGTCGGGGGAGACGGGAGGGGGGACAAGCATGCTTTGGCCCGGTTCAAGGCAACGGTACATAGTGTGAGTACGGCCTCACATGAGTTTATGGGTTGATCAATGAGTCTTGTGTGTCAATGGAGAGATGTTAATAAAACATACATTTCGAGCTAATTCAGAAGAAAAAGAAATGTCATTTGTTTCAAGATTTTTACAGTAGTGTAAATTTTCAAATTTCTAATATTTTTTTCAATCCAGTATGTTATAAAAAAAATACTGAACGGGGGTCTTTTGACATTCAAATTTTCTTTTGAGAGTTAGGTGTGAGGAGTCCTCATTAACCACATTTACAATTATGTCCATGTGTTTGTGTGTAGAAATGCGACGATTATAAATTTTGGTTGTACGATTATAGTCTGAGGAATAATCACGGTTATCATGATTACCATGCATTTATTAGTTTCAAAATGCTTCTAGTTTAGAAAATCACATGAAAACTCCTTATATTTTAAAGTGTTATTTATTGCTGCTCAGTAGCCAAATAATACAACACAATAATAGTAAAAAACAAACGATAGTCCATTTCTCTTTGGACTCTTTTGGAAAAGGGAACAAATGTTTTTGGCATTTAAACTTCAGTAATAATTTTACACTGAAAATAAACAACAAATAAATACAAATAAGAAAAAAAAATTGTATTTGTCTAATGTAAATCTAAGACATACATTAGCTAAGTATTTTAAAGGTCACAAAACACATGTTTTGAGCTGTTGACAGTCATATACGTGTCCCACGCTGCTAAAAGCACTATTAGGACACATATATTTCACTACAAAAGGGAAAAATTTGTAAGTTTTGCATTATTTTGAACCGATTCGTTCTTCCGGTTTTAAGCAAATTCTTGAAGCTGCGTCACGGCAATTAGACACTTGTGTGTATTCCAGAGTGGAGACTGGAGGTCTGTACCAGTGAGTACACCGTAATGTTTCTGAGTGTGTGGCATTTATTCATGAGAAAGACTTGGTTCAAACCAATAAGCGCACTCTATTGTGTATGCGGTGCAACTTCATTAATATGCATGATAGCTTCGAAGACAGTTTTACCTGTTAAGGCTGATTTAAACTTCTGCATCAAGCGCACGCGTATGCTACGGCGCAGCCTACGTGTGGACGCATAGCCCCTCGCCGTGGCCGTCGGCGACATTGACGCGCACCTCTCAAAAAATGAAACGCGTACTCATAGCGCAAGCTCTGTGATTGGTCGGCTTGGTAGCACTGACGAGTGTGGGCGGAGGTGAGAGCCGCACGCCCGATGCAGTGAGTGTTTACAAGTGTGGAGTCCCATGAAGGAGCTCTGGATGGAGACTGTTGTTTTGTGTTTACCTTATGATTAAAGTTGTTTCACGTTCGCCAGTTCCCACCTCAAAATGAGCGAATTTGAGCCACTTGTACATTAAGGAGTGTTCAGAAAAAACTGGCGTTTCGAAAGTGTATTGCAGATAAACAGAAACAGCGCGCAGAAGTATAAATGAGGCTACGCACGAGGCTTGCGCCGTGGGTTACGCTGATCACTTGACGCAGAAGTATAAACTAGGCTTTACAGTGTTCAGATGACAGAGACACGCCATGTTGTGTTGCCAAAACAAACGGAAGAACAAGAATTTGGAGACATGGGTCGTCAGTGTTGCGTTTATTAATGTGCTGCAACGAAGGTTTTATTTTCATTTCCCTGCTATGAGAGCGCAGCTGGACTCACATGTGGACTACAGTGCACGCAGCAGAAATGCGTTTGTAGGGAACATAATGATGAAATCTGGAAAAACTCAGGAAAGTGTTTGATCAATGGCTGTCCTTTTTGTTTAATGTTGTCTATGTGTGTTGTCTGTTCCTGAAAGCGTCTGCTTTTGTGTGTATGCGTCTGTCTGTGTCTGCATGTGTGTACGCATGTCTCGGTGGGTGTTTGTGTGTTTAATACTCACGCTGATGTCTGCTGGAGGCTGTGGAAGCGGCAGCTGTACCATGTAACGCCAGATGTGAGCCGTCTGGTCCCCGGACGCTGTCAGGAACAGACAACACACACAGACATAACATTAAACAAAAAGGACAGCCATTGATCAAATCGCATTCAAAAGCATCTGGGAAATACAAATCTAATGAAAATAAAGTAACATCTCAGTCTTAATGTAGTACAGCCTTGAAATAACTGAATCCTCATTAGCAGCATCATGAGAGATCAGCAGATGCTCACATACAGTTAAAGGCAATATTAATAGCTCTCTTGTGAAATCGTAATAAGGTTTTAAATCTATCCTAAGCGCCGTTTAACACAGCAAGGACATTTTTATAATATTTTTTTTATTATTAGTCATTCATTTTCCTTCAGCTTAGTCTCTTTATTTATCAGGGGTCGCCACAGCGGAATGAACCGTCAACTATTCCTATACCATCAACTATAATGAACCGTTTAACTATTATGTTTTACGCAACAGATGCCCTTCCAGCTGCAACCCAGTACTGAGAAACACCCATACACACTCACATTCACACACATTCATTCACTACAGCCAAGCTTACTCAATTCACCTATAGCGCATGTGTTTGGACTGTAAGGGAAACCGGAGCAACCGGAGGAAACCCACACCCACACAAGGAGAACATGCAAACTCCACACAGAAATGCCAACTGTTCCAGCCGGGACTCGAACCAGCGACCATCTTGCTGTTAGGCCACAGTACTAACCACTGATTTAATTTAAATAGTATTAATATATTTATTTTTAATAATGTTAAAGTCAATATTGTTAGCCTCCTGAATTTTAGTTTGGATTCTCTACAGAACACACTACTGTTATTCAATGACTTGCCTAATTACCCTAACTTTCTTCGTTAACCTAATTAACCCAGTGAAGCTGAATAGTAATATCTTGAAAATAATTAATATGGCAAAAACAAAATAAATGATTTATTAAATAAAACTTTTAAATCATAAATCTATTATGTTTAAATGTGTTGCATCAAATGTTTTTAAATCATTTATAAGGAGGGCTAATCATTTTGCTTTAACTGGGCATGTAGTCTTTTATTTGTAATAAAGGTTTTACCCGTTGGATGGCGCCATTATGTCATTTCAATCAAATTGACCCTATTTGCTTTCACAACAATTAACAAAATACAATTGCTTTTATGTTAGCTAGCTGCAAAGAAAATACTTGATGTACTAAAATAATACATTTGAACACAATATCTTAAATATGTTTTATTTAATCTTTAATATAATATATAAGTTACATATAGTTAATTATTGTAGTAATTTATATTAAAAAATCTTAAGAATATACAGGGTACGAATTATAGGGGGGTTTGGAGGGATTGATCTTCCTAATCAAGCCTTAATCTCCCCCCTGAAAGATGTCAAAACAAGGTGTGTGTGAAATTGAGAAAAAAATAAACAGGGTGGCTAATAAATCTGACTTCAACTGGCTATATGTGTGTGTGTGTGTGTGTGTGTGTGTGTGTGTGTGTGGTGGGGGGTCAGCCCTTTGAAAATGAGAAGAAAAAGTTCACTCTGATCTGTATATTAAATAATAATGTTAATAATTAAAATAATAGACATTCTTTTGATCACCCCTATTACAGTTCATACCATTGTAATTGCATAATCACGCCAATCAGTCCATGCAAGAAAAAAGTCATTCAACAGTCTGAAACCGGCAGATTTAGATCACCGATAGACACCGTAAGAGTTCACGGGACATGGAGAAAACCATTTTTTCTCATAAAATTGTTTGTTTCTACATATTGTCTAAAAGTAACTTCAAATTAGATGCATTGTTTGTAGTTTGTCCTAAAGTAAGCCAAAATAGCTAATCAGGTTAGAAAACACTAAATAGCCAATTATCCCACAAAACACTGACAACTTAAATACATTTTATTAATAAATGAGATGTAATTTAAATAAACACATGCATTTGAATAACTGAAGCATCTAATACACAATCTAACATTACCAAAAAAGTTGATATTTATATTAATGGTGGCAAATTAACGCGTTATTATCGCGTTAACACATTCATTAAATAATGCCAGCACTTCTCAACCAATGAGAGCATTTGAGGCGGGCCTAGGACTGACGGAGCTGCTACACCTCAGCTCTCACGTGAACCGGTGTCAATAATATACATAAGTAGCGAACTGTTAAACGGAGATTACGTTAGCGGTGCAGTTGTCAAAACTGTTGGTTGTAAATTCAGTTTGACTACACCAAGTTGAGATTTAAAATATTTTAACTGCTAAAATGTTATGGGAATATTTGTTGTTGTTGTTCATACACTTACTCAGTACTTTTAAAATAAAAGTGCTTAATGCACTGCTTTTAAAATCATTATTGTTTTTGTGCATAACGATGTGATTAATCACAGACAAGCAAAAAACAGAAATGTGCGCACATCTAAAAAATCTCGGAGGCAGGTGCTCGATCAAAAATAAACACCATAGCAAAAGATCAAAATAAAATCGACAAGACTGCCACTTTAGCTCTCAAAAGTCTTTAATATCACTCACACAACGTTTCGTCCTACATGGTCTTGTCAGGTACGTTGTGTGAGTGATATTAAAGACTTTTGAGAGCTAAAGTGGCAGTGTTGTCGATTTTCTTTTGATCTTTTGCATTAATCACAGACAACCATGCAATTATTCGTGATTTTTTAAAAATTACTCATTGCCCAGTACACACACACACACACACACACACACACACACACACATATAGCCAGTTGAAGTCAGATTTATTAGCCACCCTGTTTATTTTTTTCTCAATTTCTGTTTGACGGAGAGAAGATTTTCTCAACACATTTCTAAACATAATAGTTTTAATAACTCATCTCTAATAACTGATTTATTTTATCTTTGCTATGATGACAGTAAATAATATTTTACTGGATATTCTTCAAGACACTTCTATACAGCTTAAATTGACATTTAAAGGCTTAATTAGGTTAACTAGGCAGGTCAGTGGTTTGTTCTGTAGACTATCGAAAAAAATGTGCTTAAAGGGGCTAATAATATTGACCCTAAAATGTATTTAAAAAAATTAAAAACTGCTTTTATTCTAGCCAAAATAAAACAAATATGTGACGGACGAATATTACTAATCTGTGATATAAACGTAAAAGACGTTTAATGCAATCCACTTGGAGCATTGTATATAAAGCGGTGTTAATTTTGACAGCAAATTTTTATTTAGTTTTAGTCTTTTAACTAAAATTCCATTTTAGTTTTAGTTTTTAAAATTAATTTTAGTTTGTCTAGTTTTAAACGACTAAATTTCATAAGATTTTAGTCGACTAAATATACTCTCGATTTATTTGACTGAAATATATTAGGTTTAATTTAAATGTAATTTAATTAAAATATTGTATACATTTATTTATACAAAACATTCTAACTTAAAATAACATAAAACAGTCTCATTAATATATGGAATATAGCTTTTCCATTAAAGACCAAAAATTAGATATACATTCTTTACATCATATGTAAAATTATGTGTCAGCAAGAACAGTAGACAACTGAAAATGCAGGATTTTGCAATTATTTAGCAAACCCTTTATTTTAACATAATAAACTACTAGTCTTTTTAACCAGTCTGTTTCATGACATTAAATCTTTGAAAGGGCTTAACTCTTTAACTGCTCCACCAAGAAAAAAAATTGGATTGCAACTCCTAATGTTGCTAGTTAACACACTCGATGTATTTTGTTTTTCCACATCCCATAATTTCTAAAATATCAGCCTCTACCAAATGGTTGATATGTTGGTTTATGGTAAAAACTATGAAAATATGAAGTGTAAGACCAATTTATTTAAAAACATAATCAAATTAAAGCATTTTTGAATACTAAATCACCTTTATTTTTTAAAGTAAGCCATAAAATATTTCAGATTCTCATTTAACATGTTTTCTTGTTTGTTTGTTTGTTTTTTACAATAAAACCAAAATCAAGTTTAGTAGTGCAACAGGATTATGTTTGTTTGATTTCTTTGTAAACCAACAGTGCTGTGTGTGTAAACTATTATTTAAAACCGTAAATACATGGTCAACCATTGAATAGAGAGGCAGTCAAAGGGTTAATAAAAATACATATTGATTTATTTTTACCAACATATATGAACAAACAAGACATACATAAAACTTTGTCCAAAAAAAAAAGCAAACCATTAAAAAGTGTTTCTGTATACCTGTAAGTGCCATCTGCTCTGTGGGATGGAACTTAATGGAGTTCACTGCAAAAACAGACAATAAACATTCACTGTACACAACAATCGCCAATCCTACAGCTCATAAAACCCTGAAAATAATCATTCCCAAATGCAGGCTTACAAAATCAACACTCTTGTGAAGTGTTAAAGGCAGTCTGTGTACGGTTTCATACCTGATCCAGCATGACCGGCGTATTTTAGCAGACACTTCCCGGTCTCAATACTCCACAGCATTGAGCAATGATCTGAAGAGAAAAATAAATAATAAATGACACTCAGAGAGCTTAGCGTTAATCTGTGTTTTAGCTAGAAAATGTAATCATGATCACAGTTCAGGAGAAATAACATAATATTCTTGAAATTAATATAAACACTCAATAAATATATATTTATATACACACACATTTACATAAGTAAATAAACAGAATCAATAGTAGGCTGAAACAGTCTCGAAATCTGTGATGTGGGTCTACCAATGATTAAATTGTCGATGAATATCCACAAGATAAATGTAAATATCTCCAAATTGGAGCTCTGACTGTTTTTAACTGGTTTTGAAGGACTGAAAAGGGTTGCGGGGCAGTATATGGATTGCAAATGCCCATAATTTACAGTTTGTAATAATTTCTCGGTTTTGTTTGTTAATATAAAATAGCCGTAGCTTGAAACAGATGGAAATATGACAGAATTGCGCTGCGTTTCTATGGAGATCCCAGTGTAGCTGCAATATCGGCCCATTGTTTTTCAGCCCGCCAGGTCTCTGCACAGGTCATGTGACTGAAAACTATCAATTGTCAGAGATTTCTAAAAACAAAACTGCATAATTGATAGTTTTGCATGACGTCACTCCATCAGGGCAACACGCTGTTACACTTATGTACTATAACGCCGACACCAATGACCAGGGCCAGACAAAATCTTTTTATTTTTTACATTTTTTGCAATTTCTACTTTTACAAAATTCTGCGTATTTATGTGGAATGATTTTGTAAACATTATAACTAAAAACTAAATAAAAAAATTACTTTTTGATAACTTTTTTTTTTAAGGTTTACAATGCAAATCCAATTACATCCACTTGTTTGGTAAGCAACGCTAGTCTTTTTTTATAACGTATTTACTAAAAGACAGAAAATATTACTTTACAAACTAAATCATAATCAATAAACCATATAAACATTTGCATATTATTCAATAATATTACTGAAATTAATATAAACACAGAATAAATATATATGTATATACAAATTTACATAAATGGACTCAATAATAGGCTAAAAACTAATCTGAAAATCAGATTCTGTGTGGGCCTAACAATGATTCAGTTGTTGATGAATATCCACAAGATAAATGTAAATATTGACAAATTAGAGCTCTGATCATTTTTAACTGATTTAAAATGGATCTAACATAGAATATAACATATGGATCACAAGTGCCCACAATTGACAGTTTGGGATAATTTCTCAGTTTTGTTAGTCGGTATTAGCGCTGGGCGGTATATCAAGTTCTTCGGATATATCGATATGATTCCCCAACGTGATGCGGGATTATCCAATATCTTTTATATCGATATGGTTTGAGGCCACACATGCGCATTCTGCGCGAAACAGACCACTTCAGGGTAGCACAAGAGCTCCACTTGCACAAATAAGCGCATGCGCAAATGAATGATTCACTCTCTGAGTCATACAAAAGATTTGTTAAAAATGAACGAATCGTTCAAGAATGACCCATCACTACACGTGACAAGGAGGAACATGCAGTGCCGGTGTTGTATCGAACTCTGACTTCCAGGACAAATTAGACTCCCCCTTGCATGCAAGCGCGTCACTCTGCACCTGCAGCTGTCACATCGGTTTATCAGAAACCTTTTATCGATAATTTCTTCCGCAATTGACAGTAACAACAAATATACCTAAGCCTTGTCAAATTGACAAACAGCAACTGAATGTGTTCAAAAGAATTAAAAACATCAAAATGGGATGAATTTATACCGCATTTTGAAAGTGAAACCACCTCATATTCACTGATTATAAGTTCAGTATTTATTACATGGCGGTCTCTTCTTTACATTTCTGTTATAACACATTTAGTTCTGGGTTCTGGTCTGTTATTGCATATTGACTTAAATTCCGAATAAATTCTAATCAGTGTATTAATTTATTCTGTTTAATTGATTTATTTATTTTAGCCCCTTAACTGGAAGACGTGATTTGATTTGTGTGTGCGCCTACACTGCCTAGTGTACAAACAGTTGGTGGTTTAAGCGATTTATAAAATTATTGTTTACACGTTATAGTTTAATATTAAAAATACATTTTTAAAAAAGTTAAATAAAAAAACATGCAGTCGGCGCTATAGCCTAGTGGCGACATATGGTGCAGCAGCACGTCAGGGCATCCCAAGTTTGAATCCCGACTCGAGGACATTTCCCAACCCTCCCTCTCTCCCTCTCTCTCCCTCTCTCTCCCTCTCTCTCCCTCTCTCTCTCTCTCTCTCTCTCTCTCTCTCTCTCTCTCTCTGTGTGTCTCTGTCTCCCTCCAACTTTGCCTGTCTCATTACTGTCCTATCTAATAAGGGCAAAAATAAATCTTAAAAAAAATAAGTTTGTCTACCAAACATTTTTTTTCTATTTTAATATCTCGCTGTTAGCTACTCTTTCAACAAAAACAATATAAGAATGATAATTATAATGATGATAACAGGGAGGGAAACCCCCGTGTTTGAATTCTATTTTGCTCCAAAACTGTTTAATAAAGTTTTAATAAAGGCCTTGACTCTCAAGTAACCATTTATGGGAAAATACCAGATATATATCATATACTGCCATTCTTCCTAAAAATCCAGAGATATGATTTTTTGCCCATATTGCCCAGCCCTAGATGATACCAAATATCCGTAGCTTGAAACAGATGGAAATATAATTGGTTTATGCTGCGTTTCTATAGAGAGCACAGTAACAAATTATTATTATTTTTGGCTCGCCAGTTCTCCACACAAATCACGTGCCTGAAACACTATCGATAGGGACATTATAAAAGTAGACACAATAGAAATCTTAAAAAATCAAAATAAAAAATACCAGCTGAAGCAGTGCCCAGAACTAGCGGTTGAACCCGAGTCACAGCCAGGTCCCATATCCCATCCCGGTGTCCCACATACTCCTTGACCAGCTGACACACTGCGCGCGATGTGGTGGCTTTGAAACTGGACACAATCTGAGGGATGGAGAACAGAGTGAGCGTACGATCAGAGCTTCAAAAACACAAACACCCACACACACAGAGAGCGACACAGTAAGCAGCGCAGAAGCATGGGGGAAATACTCAAACCATACATGACTGGAACATCTCTACACTCATGTGGTTACACTGCTGGATTGTATGAACACACAGCATTCAGTCATACAGTCTCTCGAACAAGATCCAGGTCTTGGAGAGCATAGTCAATACTTCTCAAATGGGATCGTTTTAAAGTAAAACACCTGAACAAACAAAATAATACACCACTTTAGCAAACAAAATACTGTTAAAATGTATAAAAGCTGACAAAAAAAGAAAATAAATAAGTTACATTTAGAAAATTATATGTGAAGATTTATGGATCATATCTAAAATAAATAAAAGAAAAATAGGAAATGTTGAAAAGTAGACAATGCAATTTGAAGGGATAGTTCACACAAAATCTAAAATTGCATCATTTACACACCCTTGACGAGATGCTTTCCTTTGTTGAACACAAACGAAGATATTTTGTAAAATGTTGGCAAACTTCCGTAGTATGTGTTTTTCCTAGTATGGAAGTCAATGGGTACAGGTTTTCCGCTTTCTTCAAAATATATTCTTTTGTGTCCAACAGTAAACGTATAAAATTCTGAAACGACTTGAATGAGTAAATTTTCATTTTTGTGTGAACTATTTCTTCAAATCAGTGTTTCTCAACCACGTTCCTGGGAAACCACCAACACTGCATGTTTTGGATGTCTTGTTTGTCGCACCCATTACAGCTCTTTCAGTCTTTGCTAATGAGCTGATGATCTGAATCAGGCATGTTTAGTTAAGGAGAGATGAAAAATGTGCAGAGCCGGTGGTCCTCCAAAAACGTGGTTGAGAAACACTGCTTTAAATAGAATTAAATTGCATTTACATTGAATAAAATGATTAAATGACATTTACATTGCTGAAATCACAGACTTTACATAAAACTTACTTAATACACTGAAAGATCTTCAATAAGAACAGATGAATTACAGAAAAGATCTTCTGAGGTACAATTACTGTAAAACACGACCTCTGCTGAATTATTATAATGCACTAATATAAATCCATGTATTAGATACTACAAAAGTGGTCCAGATATTGTGCAAACTGAATTCAAAAGTCTAGATTTTGCAAAAATTTTATTCTTTTTTTATGTTTACCTCATGCTTAGCAGATTTGTACGGAGACCCGGAAGGAACGTTATGGTGGAAAAAAGTGGGAGTGGGAGAAAAAAAAAAAACAGTGATAGGAAAATATATTTATTTTTTTAAGTTTTTGAGTTCCCTCGCAAAGATTAATAAAGATTTGCATTCCCTCGTTTTTCCACAAACACTTCTTGTTCACTTCATACATCTCAACCCTCCCGTTTTTGCCTGGATTATTATCCCGTATTTTACAATTCTATCCTGATATCAACATATCATTCAGTATTAGCGAATAACCCCCGAATATCCCAAAATGCCCTGCACTTTTGCTCCTCTTTAAATGGCGTGTACAGAAGCTGATCTGGGATCAGTTTATTATACGGAGCACTTCTGTCAGTCAGCGCTTATACCAGTCATTGGCTCATACATGCATTCACTGATACTGAATGATATGATGATATCAATAGCTCAATGACCCCAAATATTGGAACAGCAATGCATATTTTGAGTATTTTGCATATATTGGATCATTTTGCATATAATTTGATATTAAGATATTTAATAGGATAAATATTTGAAAAAAAAACACAGCTTTTATCATCTGCTTTTATCGTTTAGAGTTGACCAAACTTTAAGTTTCACAATACTGTAATAGTATACCATATACCATAGTAAAATACCATATAATAGTCTTTATTTGCCACCTACAATGATGAGAAACAACATATTGTTGCATAGACACATATTTAATAGTAAAAAAGCTGTAATATTTAGGGATGCACAACATATCAGTGATGATTTAGCACTTTTTATAAATGTTAATGTAATATGTTGTCTTAAAAAATAGCAAATTACAAATATTTGACAGTTTTCAAGCTTAAATGAACTCTATTGAACACCAGTATCTTTATTCCAGTAATACAGTTTTGAGAATACAGTTTTGTTTTAATACTGTTTTAATCCATAATACTGGTGTTTTGTGAATCATGAACTCTATAATTCATCGGCCAATGTCTCTATCAGTGCATCCCTAACAATATCTGCAAAAGGCAATGCTCAGAATAAAGAAGTATTGATGTAGATTGTTCTAACGTTCACAGGAAGCAAATGACTTCAAGAAAGCAATGGACTGAAGGAAAGAATGCAAGCATGTCAATATGCAGCCTAACTACTAAGAAGCACAGCTGAGCTCCAAATGTCACTGAAGGTAAGAGCAAACACAGCAAGCACATCGAGCCCTGTGAAAATGCTCTTTTATATTACAAAACAATATCCTGTAGTAAATGACCAAGCTTAATAAAACATGTCCAAAGACAATCAAGAAATGCCTTGAACTAATAATATCTAGAAAAGTAGCTTGAAACCATGTCCCCGAAGGTTTATTTTTTTTATAGTAACAACATAAGTAATGCATACGTTTTGCAATGTTATGATTTAATTTTATCGTAAAGGTTACTAAATTTCTGTCAAGGAAGGTTATTTAAATACTCTCTGAGATGCATACGATGTAATATTTGTTTTAAATATCACACAACCTCATGTCATCCTAAAACCACAAAACTTTGGGAAATCTCTGAAACCTAAATTACGATCTTTTTAATGAGACATTTTAAGGTTTCCATTTAAAAGTACAGGTAACCAAAACTTGCGAATTCCAACTAATTTAAAGGGCATCACATCTTTGATGAGCAAACGAAATCTTGTGACTGAATAATGTCTAGGTTAGTGTATACTCCATCAGCTGTTTTCGTTTCTGTCAGCTTTGTGTTTTTGACTGTTTGGCTCCATCTTGCGACTGAATAATGCACAGGTTAGTGTATACTCCATCAGCTGTTTTCGTTTCTGTCACCTTTGTGTTTTGACTGTTTGGCATCATCTTGCGACTGAATAATGTCCAGGTTAGTGTATACTCCATCAGCTGTTTTTGTTTCTGTCAGATTTGTGGTTTGACTGTTTGGC
>CAIGQZ010035013.1:7385352-7398634 GCA_903798205.1 Danio tinwini | reverse complement strand
CAATTATAATTATTTTTTTATTTTTGAAGGGGGGGGGTCTCGTCTTCCTTCTTTTTTGTCCTCGGCTGATCACATGCCTGTATATTACCTTAATCATTCTGCATTGTTAAAATTGAGATTAATAACCTTATATTAAAATTACTTACAAAATACCCAGGCTTTTATAAGGTGTCCTAATTTTTTTTATAAAATATAATATAATACATGTAAAAAATATTTAATATCTGATGATTTTCAAAAATTGGATTTTGTACTAAATTCAATAGTACAAAGTTTTTATTCAAATAATTCAATAAATATTTCTGAATTATTTTGTATCAAACTAATTTATAATAAAAAATAGTTATGAATTGTATTCTGTATAATAAAGACAAATATAATATAATATAATATTTTTATATTTTCATTTAAAATAATATTTAAAATAATTTTTACCATGATTTACATGAATATATGCACTAACTCAGTGTAACAATAGTTTATATACCCTAATAGTCTTTAAATTGTCAGGCATATAATTAGAAAAATAATAATTTGTCATCGTTTATATTTATATTAAACAATCCTCAATCCAATAGGCTACATTAGCTAGAACTATTATTAATAACTAATCAAATATATAAAGGTATAAGTGATCATTTGATTGTTTGTAAGTCTGAATTAGTATGTTGTTTTAATTTGATGTAAATATATATGTTACGCTACATGACCATGTAACATTATCTGACCCTTATGTTAACAGTTTATTCTCATAATAAACATTTTAGGTATAAAGCTCATTAAACATTTTTATAAACAACATAGATGTATTTCAAGAGATCTATATTCTATAAATTAGACAAGTGATGCATTTTAGATTAAACCATGATACATTTTACACTCCAACATATCACAAATCATTATTAAACTTCATTTAAATTACAAAGAATTTGCATAATTCAAATAAAAACCAAAAAACGTACAGATCAGGGTGCTAATAAACTGCATTTAAGCACTTCATTCACGGCAGGGAGTCAACACAGAACATACATAACCACCTAAAACAGCTTGTAGAGATGCCAAAGCAATACCAAAATTAAATAATGAAATTATACTAATTATTCAAGGGTCCCATTAATGCAGCATATAATGAAATAACTCAATTTGAAGACACGTCATGCTGTTATTAAAATCGTTAGTTCACCCAAAATTAAAAATACAGCCATTATTTACTCACTAAGGTGTTGTTTTAATGCCATACACCCTTTCTTTTGTCAGACAACAAATGAACATATATTTCATCAAACAATTTTTATTAATAATTGCAAAAAAAAAAAAAGATCTTTGTGCATGAATGCATGTTCAGAAAACATATATTGAGGGTTCTTACTGCTCTTCCAAAGTTCAAAAATTCACTTTTTTTTTAATTCTCAAAGTTTTCTAGCACTTTACAAGTCTGGCAGTTTATGTATTGACATACTTCATTTGACCTCAAGGTGTCATCTCTCACCTTAAGGCCCAATCCCAATTCTATTTTTGTACCCCTTCCCCTTAGCCCTAAAAACAGAGTGTGAATGGAAGGGCTTCAAATTTTACCCCTATGTAATGGGACACCACTACAACACCTGCTCACATAATCGTATATCATCTCGATCTCTTCATATGAGATTAGACATTTGTGATTGCTGTAGTTATACCAGTTACATTGTTTTGATATTTATCTTTAGGAAATCACTGAAGGCAATATTATGTTATCATAAGGATATAATGTGACAATAAGCTCGCAACTGTATTGTACATCTACACTGTGGCCATATTCATTTATGTAAACAACATTAACATTCTGGCAGACATTGTAAAAAAGCTCATTCCCAGCCACTAGACTATTTTGATAGGGGATTTGAGTGCCATCGAGTGTCAGAATGTTGTGGGACTGCAATACAGGAGTTATTATTAGGAATTATAGATAGCGAAATTTGCCAGTTTTTATTTTAGCATTTTTATTTTTAGTTTTTTTCTAAAGCATGACAGTAAAACACGAACACGGTTATGAATGTATTAAATCATATACTTGTTTGTTGTAAAAATCAGTAATTGCATGCATTGTTCACTCACCAAGTGGTAGTCTCCATGCAAAAAAGCTAAATAATTTACTTCACTTCATTTTAATTAGTTATAAAAGGTGTTTTTTATGCCTCTTTTTACAAGACGTAAACTCAATGATGTCCCTAAAGTGTGTATGTGAAGTTTTAGCTCAAAACACCACACAAATAATGATTTATAAGTGTTTGAGACTGCCCCTTTTAGGCTTTGATCCTAATTGTGCCATTTTGGTGACTGTCGCTTTAAATTCAAATGAGGGCGGAGCTACAATTGCCTGTGTGTCAGCATAGTAGCAGATTCAAAAACAAGACTAACGTCCATGCTAATGAGGGAGAGATGGTCACTAATGGGCGGGGCTTTCCCCCTCTGACACATACAAAGGGAGAATGTCAATCAAAGTGTTTCTGCACACTGTTTTTATCAGGTCTGAGTATAAAAATGTTATTAATACATTTTTACCATTATAAACTGGTTATACTCACAGACTGTTGCCACAGAACAGTGTTTAAACCCCTTATAAAGTGATTTCTGCATAATAGGTCCCCTTTAAGTAAGACCAATTGCTAGTATGAAAGCAACAATTACATTTTCAAGCACTTTCTCCACAATCTAAGCACAAACCTTGAAAACACTAGACTAAAATTCAAGCATGTAAGGCAATTCAGCACCCGTTCAAATCCTGCATATTAGTAAAACAACACCAGGGTGAGGAAATAATTACTAAATGTTCACCTTTATGTGAACTATCCCTTTAATTGTGGAAATCAAACAAAGGAATGCCAATAACGAAACTGCAACCCATTCTGTGACTCAGTACGAATCATAATATTACATTGATATTTTGGTATTGTGACAACCCTACAGCTCGTTCAACTATAAAGAATCTACTTGTTAAGCAGCAAATCCTCTAAGCCGGCTGCAAAGAACAGGACTTTGCACTGAGATATAGAAGTCTAGAGATTAGTGATGTTTCAGAGAGAAATATTCTGAGCTTGGCCCACAATAAGAGTTTAATCCAGAGCAAAAAATATGAGAAATATCCCCGTATAGATACAGTCATACCTTGCTAGTGGAGGCCTTGTATGTAGTCTTCAACTTTTGGGACAGTTGACTTGTGCTGTGACTAGCTGTGCAGAAGAAATCATAAGATGATGAGAGAAACATTATTATTACTATGAGTAGTAGCAGTAGTAGTATAGTAGTTGTAGTAGTAGTAGTATTATAGTGCATTATTGTTATTAGTAGTAGTAGTATAGTGTATTATTATTATTATTATTAGTAGTAGTAGTAGTAGTAGTAGTAGTATAGTTTATTATTATTATTATTAGTAGTAGTAGTAGTAGTATAGTTTATTATTATTATTAGTAGTAGTAGTAGTACAGTGCATTACGTTTATTATTATTATTATTATTAGTAGTAGTAGTAGTAGTAGTAGTAGTATAGTGTATTAGTAGTAGTAGTAGTAGTAATAGTAGTATTGTGTATTATTATTATTATTGATATTAGTAGTAGTAGTGGTAGTAGTAGTAGTAGTATAGTGTATTAATAGTATTATTATTAGTAGTAGTATAGTGTATTATTATTATTATTATTAGTAGTAGTAGTAGTAGTAGTAGTAGTAGTAGTAGTAGTAGTATAGTTTATTATTATTATTATTAGTAGTAGTAGTAGTAGTAGTAGTAGTAGTGTAGTTTATTATTATTATTATTAGTAGTAGTAGTAGTAGTAGTAGTATAGTGTATTATTAGTATTATTATTAGTAGTAGTATAGTGTATTATATTATTATTATTATTATTATTAGTAGTAGTAGTAGTAGTAGTAGTAGTAGTAGTAGTATAGTGTATTATTATTATTATTATTATTAGTAGTAGTAGTAGTAGTAGTATAGTTTATTATTATTATTATTATTATTATTATTATTATTATTATTATTAGTAGTAGTAGTAGTAGTAGTAGTAGTATAGTGTATTATATTATTATTAATATTATTAGTAGTATAGTTTATTATTATATTATTATTAATATTATTATTATTAGTAGTAGTACTAGTAGTAGTAGTAGTAGTAGTAGTAGTAGTAGTCAAAAGAAAGAAACTCATAAATGTTTGGAACAAGTAAGCAAACACTGTAGTGAGTATGGTTTCGTTTGTGGGTGAACTATCTCTAAGTATTTTTTTTTTCAGCTCGCTCTTTGAAGGGGCTCAAATCTACAGTAAATGTTTGTTTAAAAAGATTAAATGGCGGTATGATTATATTCTTCTGTTAGTAATGGGAGCTGATGAAACACCCAAACCCCTAACTTAGAAGAGTGTGAAACAATTATCAATCAATAGCCATTATTACTTTAAATAAACACACCTAAAGAGTTAAACAGTTCCCATTTTTAATCCATTCAGCTGATTTTCCAGTCTGTTGTTTAAAAATGTCTCGCAATAATCAACTGGTTTCTTATTTGATTATTATTTTTATTAAGATAATTGATAGAAATTAATACAAATATATTACTAGAATTAATTACAGTAGTTCTTCTGTTTTCATTTTAACACTAATGTAATGAACAAATAAAAAAAGGGAAAACTACATTGGGCTGCCTAAAATAACGTTTTGTTTTCAATACGTTGTTATTAAATTGAATTTTGTGATTTCAAATACAAATGCTGACACTAGGCAGCGATTGAAAAGTATTCCACTAGTCCTTAAAATTATAAATCAATAAATAAGATAAAAATAATAATAGTAACACAATAATATAAATAATAATAATAATATAAACAATTATTATTATTATTATTATTATTATTATTATTATTATTAATATTGTTATAAATAATACGTAAAAATAAGTAAATAATAATATAAAAAAATATTTGTTAATAATAATAATAATAATAATAATATACAAATAATAAATATAAATATGATAATAATATAATAATTATATATATATATATAACAATAACAACATAATATAAATAATAATAATAAACTAATATTATTATGAATAAATAAAAATAATATAAATAAAAAATATAAATAATTTGATAAATTAAAAAAATAATAATAACATAATAATAATGAATAATAATATAAATATAAATAATAATAAAATAATAATAAAAAAATAACTATGATAAATAATAATAATAATAACATAATATAAAAATAAATAATAACAATAATATAAACAAATATTAGTATACATATAATAAATATATTGTAATAGTATTATTATTATTATACATAATAAAAATAATATAAAAATACTAAATAAAATAAATAAATATAAAATAATATTTATTGCCCAGCCCTATTCACTCCACAAGACCTCAGTGAACCATCAGAAGCCACAGTTATTAATACTATTTTGCCTGTGTTTTTTTTTTTTTCTTAATGTGCAAGGAGCTACTGATTAGAATTTTCAACGACCAATGTCACCTACATGTCAGATGAATTATCCCTTTAAAACATTGTCATGCCACGAATATTTGATAACGATTCGCCTAAAGCTCTCTTCTTGATTTACCAAAGTCAACGTTATAATTTATTCAGAAGCTTATTCAGTGATCTGCTCTAATGGATGCAGGCGCTAAACAAAAGCTGAATGTCAGTTGTGTTTTTACCTTTAGTTTTCAGGGCTCCTTTGCTCAGATCACCACCCTCGACTGTCTGTCCTTCTCCTGACAGACGTTCGTTTAGCGATTCGATCTCCCTCCGCACTGTACAGAAACACAGCTCATAATATAAACATGATAACTGATGGAAAAAAGCACATATTTTGTCATATTGATATATTATGTTAGGGATAATGTAGGGTGACATGACAAGTGTTGAGTAAGTGACTTCAAAAAAGTTATTAATAACTAATTGCATATTTAAATTACTTATCTAATTGCTTTATCTGAAAAGTAATTTATTTACTGGAGAGTCATTTAGAAGTGTACTCAACACTAAAAGTCCACATAAATACCAAGACATAGACAATAGAAATAAACTCTTAATTATTTACATTTAAGTCAAACAGGAGCTTGTAGTTTCACTTAACTTTTAAACAACGCATGTATTAAACATATTCATGTATTAAATATTTTCATGATTCATATTGAAATTAATATTTTAACCCATTTGTCAGATAAATCTATCTTCCTTTGGTAGAAGAACTGAATTATGAAAAATATCTAAATAATAGAAACATACAATTAATGTGGTTGTTTGAATTTACATTATATTAGCATGAACTAATTTCTCTATTAACTCTTGTGTATTGTTCAAATGGACTCCCTCTTCATTATTTTTAGGGCTGTTTTTGCCCCATTGACTTCTACTATAAATACAGTTTTTGATAGCAAAGCCTTGACACCAGATAATCCTGCATTCTTGATTGTTGGTGGTTTTCCCTGTTGGGAAGAGGTACAATGTGTAATATTTACTGTTGATATTCTGTTGGCAGCATTAACCCTTTAGATAGGCCTGTGCAAATCAAGTTTCTGGCTTTTATATGGAGTTCAATGACGTAAAACAGCAGATTATATTGTGCGTGCAGAAGTACACTACCTGTGTTTATTATGTTCTGAGAGCTGAGCTGCTTATTTTCATTTTCTCAGACATATCAAGGTAAGTCTATCTCGCACACTTGGGCACACTCGTCTCAAACGCATGCACACACTCGTCTCATGCACACACGCACAAACACATAGGTGCACGCACTCGCTTACATGTGCACACAGGCACTCACGCACTCTCAGACATCAAGATAAGTGCACAAAGGTCTTTCTTTTACACTTGGGCACACTCGTCTCATGCACACACAGGCGCATGCACTTGCACACATGCACGCACGCGCACACACACACACACACACTCTCAGACATCAAGATAAGTGCACAAGTCTATCTCACACACTTGCGCACACTCGAGTCACGCACGCGCACACAGGCACATGCACGCACGAACGCACTCTCAGACATCAAGATAAGTGCACAAAAGTCTATCTCTCACACTTGCACACACTCACGCAGACACTTGTCTCATGCACACACAGGCGCATGCACTTGCTCACACTCGCACGTGCACACTTGCATGCACACACATGCACTCTCAGACATCAAGATAAGTGCACAATGGGCATGGGACGATAACCGTTTTCAAGGTATACCGCGGTTTGGAAAAGTCAAGGTTTTAAAACCGCCAGCATTTTCTGTAATACCGTTCCTAAGGTATGGTTTTTTTTTTTTTTGTTTTTTTTTTAAGACAACAGTATCTCCATCAGAAAGAATGCAGTTTAAATGGTAAAGAAATCTGTGTTTTTTAAACAATGAAGACAGCAGAAGTCAATGATTCATTGGAGTTATTTAGCCTGACATGTTTACTGCTCCAAAATATTCTAAATGTTTCTGAAAATAAAATATATTGTTTTCGAAGTGGGAAAAAGTTTAAAAAGAATATAATTTAGAGCAGTAATCACAACACCATGGTACAGTGAAACCGTGATATTTTTATCCAAGGTTATCATACCGCCAGAATCTTTTACCGGCCCATGCCTAGTCTATCTCACACACTTGCGCACACTCATCTCACACGCACACGTCTCATGCACACACTCACTCAGAAGCTCACACACTCGCGCACACGCACGCACTTTTAGACATCAAGATAAGTGCACAAAGGTCTATCTCACATACTTGCGCATAATTGTGTCACACACTCGCACACACTCGTCTCATGCACACTCACAAACAGGCGCAGGCACTCGCATACACTGGCACGCATGCTCATGCACTAAACTTCATATAAAAGCTAGAAACAAAGCTTTCTATCAAAAAAATGTGATTTAGAATGGAAGTAAATGGGGCATCAACATAATGAAAGGGTAGTCAATTTCAAAGAATTTTAACAAAATATGTGTCAAAATAAGATGTCACCAAAATCTTTCTGCTTGCTGAAACGCAGAGAAAGTTGTGGCTAAATTAAGACTCAAAATCACCCCAGAGTGGATGAAAACATCCCCAACAGCACACAAGTGTTAATTTTTATTATTAAGCATATGCAACACTCTTGCTAAATGTAGTCTTCATTAGTTTAAAATATATAATAATTCTTCAAAACATATAATGTAATGTATTTTTTATTTAATGCCATGTCAGAAACCAAGGCTATTTTCATGGCAGCAACATTTCATTAATAAATATACAATTAAAAATCAACAAACAAATGAATACATAAATTAAACAAGATTTTTAGTGTTAATACAAGATAGAAATTTTAAAATCTTTTCTGGTGTCACTTTGCTAAAAATGTCTTTAAGAGAGTTCATTTCATAAAGTCTTCTGGAATCATTAAAAGCAGGACAGTCCAGTAAAATGTGTTTTATAGTAAGGGGAATTGTGCAGCACAAACACTGAGTAGGGTTTTCACCTTGGAGCAAAAAACCATGGGTTACTTAGTATGCCCAATATGACATCTGGTAAAAACCACTTGATCAAATCTAGATTTAAAATATCTTAAAATTCTGTGTGAGATTTCAGGTTGGATTTCATGTAATTTATTATTTTCTAATGCATCCCATTCCTGTTGGCACTTGTTTAAAATGTATCTTCAAAACATCCAATAAAAATATCCAATCACTGAGTCAATTCATATTGGATTTATATACAGTATTTAAGCAAGCATATTATAATAATAACATAAATTAAATGACCTAAAATCAAAAGGAATTCTTTTTTACTTTTAACTAACTAACTAATTACACCCAACACTGGACATGACACAACAACACAGAACAAAACCAAGTATTTCTGAGAGCCTGAGTGTATTACAGAGCTGAGTGTATTACATTTATTTATAATCAGCTAAACGATTCATTATTCAGATATTGAGAATGCAGTAATTGTGAAAGCAGCTTCGTTCAAATATGCAGAAGATTACAGGGTTTACTCACTTCATTAGTCACCTCATGCACACTCTGACTTGAAATATAAATTATCCAAACATAACTTTATGAGTCTAGTGAAGCTAAATAAATAAATGCATAGGTTATTTGGTTAATACTCACATTCCAGGTTTTCGATGTAGAGATTTTCAAACTCTCGCTCGATTTGTCCAAACAGGTCCAGTAAGTTACTCCTCAAAGCCATCGGCAACTTGGAGTCCTGGTAATTAAAATAATCTACATTAATCCATATTGCATAATCAAAACAACTGCACACTTCAGTCATAACAAACAAGCTGTGTTTTGAAACACTTAAAGCTAATAAATAGTGCTGGGCAAAGATTAATAGTGAATACTGGCATCCAAAATATACATTTAATTACATATATTTAGTATGTATATGTGAATAAACTAAATTGACCATAGTGTATGAGTGTGAATGAGTGTCAATGGATGTTTCCCAGTACTGGGTTGCAGCTGGAAGAGCATCTGCTGTGTAAAACATATGCTGGATAAGTAAAGGGACTAAGCTGAAGGTAAACGATTGAATGAATTATGTATACACTCAGAAATAAAGGTACGTGAGTTGTCACTGGGGTGGTACCTTTTCAAAAGGTACAAATTTGTACCTAAAAGGTTTTTATTAATACCTCAAGGGTACATATTAGTACCTAAAAAGTACAAAAGTGTTCTTCTTAAAATTTGTAGGTACTAATATTTGAAGTACCAATATCGACCCTTCAAGTACAAATGTTACATTTTCAAAAGGTACCACCCCAGTGACAGCTCTTGTACCTTCATTTCTGAGAGTGTATAATGCTTGCTAAACACTAACTTATTTCACATTTCTTTTTTACTATTATTCAAAAATCCTACATTTTGTGCCTTAAATGCAAGTGAAAGGGTCCAACAAATGCACAATCGATTAAAAACCTCAGAGCTTACAACCACTCTGTCTTTAAAGATTTATCAGTGACTGGCAAAAAAAAAAATCTATTTCCCTGTGGACAAAACGAATGAAGATTTAACCGGACTCTTTTGCTCTTTAATCAATGCTTCTTTAAGGTTTATGAAACCTTTCAAATAGACAAAACATTCTTTAAAAGGTTATTTTTTTAAATATATATTTGAAATGTTTTCACACTGAGAGACAAATTGTATCTTTTAGAAAACGCTCAAAGAAAAGAAAGCAAAAACCCTTCTGTTATAAACATCTTTAGACTTTAAAATATAAATTATTTTTAAGAGAATATCTGAAGTCAAAAGAGCCCTGGTTTATGATATCAGAAGTCTTTGCATTTCTTGGCACCTTTTACTCTGTAATCTAAACGTTATGACAATACTCGTTTTGTATGTTACTTTAACTTGCTTTAATAAGCTATTCAAGTTTCTACTTGATTTTTTTATGTTATGCAAATTGTAGCTTGATTTTTTTAGTCTGTTTAACTGATGAAAGTTAAAAATATAGTTAAAATATCTCAGAAATAAGTTTTAATTCTGAATTTAAATCAATCATTGATTTTTTTTAATGAAAGATTCTGTCCGAACATATATGATTAGCAATTTAGATGTGTTGAAAAAAACTAATAAACTAATTTTGAGAGGATCACGGGCTTATGATTGTTCACAGCTCACGAGTGATTCACCAATCAGATGATTCCTATCTCACTATAAATAACCAGAGTTTCCTTATCTCAGTATCTTTAACTTGAAGAATCGTTAGAAGCCTCGTAAAACAACAACAGGACACGACAAATTCTTGGCTTTGTGGCTGTTCATCAAGACAACGACAAGGTTTGTTTTGAGCCCGGGTCATCCATTACTCATTATTATAATGCATATAGTTGTCTCGGCTGTGTATTTAAAAACATGGCGGCTCCATTGTTTTGATTCTGGCTAGCTCCACGAGATCGAGACATATCTCTGTAAACCAATCAGTGTTCAGCTGTGTGTGCAGCTCCACCTTTTGTTACCCTTTCTTGTCTTTGGTACCCTTTCGAAAGGGTGCTGAAAAAGTGGTACGGTACGGTTCGGTTCGGTATGCTTTTGACAGTGCAAACGGCCATAAAAGCGTACTAAACCGAACCGTACCGTACCACTCAGTGGACATAGGCCATAAAATTGCTACATGATTAAATAAAATGACCGGCTCACACTCTCGCTGAATATCGCACACTTGCACCAGAGATCACAGGGGAAAGTTTCTGCTTAGTCTTGAAACCGAGGTAAACCTTTGACTATTGGTTACTGTTTAGTGCCAAACAATAGATTCATGAGCAGTGACACTGGAAATAAACAATGCCTTTGGGAACACACACACACACACACACACACACACACACACACTAGTTTTTTTCAATGGCTTACACTCTAAAATTTCCCACAATTTACAAAATCATACACTCAAGGAGAAAAATTTTTTTTTTTACAATCTTGTTAATTACAATCAACTATTTCAAAGATATGTTTGGTCTATGTCCAAATGTGTGATGTATTTACAGTGGTTTGTTAAAAAATACTGTAATAATAATAATTTAAATAAATAGTTTGAATTCAGTCTTGCTATGGTGTTCACCATAAATTTCCTCTCTGCCTACTCTAAAGTAACACTGAAGTGTGCGTGTAGGAGTTATAGAAAGAAGTGCTTTAGGTTTTGAGAAACTGTGTGTATGTGTGTGTGAATAAACTTATGGCAGAGGTGTTTTCAATTTGAGACAAATGCGTGCTTTTGAGATGTGTTTGTAACATTTTAAAAGCAATGCTTCATTTTGCAAGAGATGTGAGGCATTTTTCTGTTTGTGTGCGCAGTTCTTGGATTTGTGTGTGCTTTTTTTGAAAAACCTGTAGCGTGTAAGTGCATCTAATATACATGCGTTATGTGTATAACCCCAGTATACCCTCATGCATGAGCAAAAATAGCATGACTAAGTGAGACGGCAGCTCTACAGGCATCAAATCTGCAAACACACACATAACAAAGCCTTTACCACAGCCCTCCATCTCAGCAGGTTAATCACACTGTGATAAACAGCCCATCCTTGAAATAAAGTCATGCCACCGCTTACTGCAAGCGCCTCATGCTGACAGCAGCCAGAAATAACCACAGATTTATAACCGCCAAGATTAATGATGTCTGAGAGGAGCTGCGGTTAACAGCTCTTCACTCCCTCTTTGATTAGCCATAAGTAGACTGAACTGTCCATGTATGGAGTGAAGCGTGATAATATTATTTATTCATTCATTTTCCTTCGGCTTAGTCTCTTATTTATCAGGGGTCGCCACAGCAGAATAAACTGCCAACTATTTCAGCATATTTTTTACATTACAGATGCACTTCCAGACGCAACCCAGTACTGGGAAACACTCATATTCACACAATATAATATTCAATTCACCCAATTTAGTTTATTCAATTCACCTATCGCGCATGTCTTTGGACTGTGGGGGGAACCGGAGCACCTGGAGGAAACCCACGCCAACACAGAGAGAACATGCAAACATGCACACAGAAATGCCAACTGGTCCAGCCAGGACTCGAACCAGCAACCTTCTTGCGACAGTGCTAACCACTAGGTCACCATGCTGCCCTCTGTAAATTACTATAGTATTTTTGCACATGGCATTTCAGACGTTTTTAGCTTTAGGATAACTTAAAAAAAAACACAAAACATTATTATTATGTGTTAGCAACATGTCTTTCATCTTTATTTTGTGGTTGACTTTCTTTTACAGTAAGTAAACAGTGTCTTCTGTTATTGCTAGGCAGATCCTATGAAATTTACTGGCTGTAACGAAGCATGAAATGGTCTGTAATTCTATGCTGACTTGCTGAGTAAACAATCGAAAGTTTTGTGGCTGTACTTTTAAACTGGAAATATTGCAGTTCAACGTTTTGCCATTTTTTTGACTTGTGCATTTCTGTTAAACCTGTTTATTTTTACCTTATTTTTAAACTAAATCTCTTCATATGCATTCATTTATTAATTCATTCTTTTTTTGGCTTAGTCCCTTTTATTAATCTGGGGTCGCCACAGCAGAACGAACCACCAGCTTATCCTGCATATGTTTATGCAGCGGATGCCCTTCCAGCTGCAACCCATCACTGGGAAACATCCATACACACTCATTCACACACATACACTACGGACAATTTAGCTTACCCAATTCAACTATAGCACATGTGTTTGGACTTGTGGGGTAAACCGGAGCACCCGGAGAAAACCAACACGAACACGGGGAGAACATGCAAACTCCACACAGAAATGCCAACTGACC
>CAIGQZ010035013.1:7362091-7380663 GCA_903798205.1 Danio tinwini | reverse complement strand
GTTTCTGTCAGCTTTACGTTTTTGACTGTTTGGCTCAATCTTGTGACTGAGTAATGCGCAGGTTAGTGTATACTACATCAGCCGTTTTCGTTTCTGTCAGCTTTACGTTTTTGACTGTTTGGCTCCATCTTGCGATTGAGTGATGCACAGGTTAGTGTATACTACATCAGCCGTTTTCCTTTCTATCAGCTTTACGTTTTTGACTGTTTGGCTCCATCTTACGATTGAATAATGCACAGGTTACTGTATACTCTTTTTCGTTTCTGTCACCTTTGTGTTTCATTAATAGACTATTACGGCTCAGAAAAATCTTTTGTGTCAGCATAGTGGCAGATTCAATAACAAGACTAACGTCCTATGCTAATGAGGGAGAGATGGTCACTAATGAGCGGGGCTTTCCCCCTCTGATGACACGTACAAAGGCAGAATGTCAATCAAAGTGTTTCTGCAGACTGTTTATATCAAGTCTGATTATAAAAAAAATTAACAAATTATTAACTTGAGAAGCTGGTTATATTCACACACTGTTACCACACAACTGTTATAGGTCATAATAAGTCCCCTTTAAGTCTTCAAGCATTTGGTACTGTGGTGAACAGCATTGCTAATACAACAGACTGAATATATTTAAAAGGCATTATACAAGTAATAAATAATCATTCACTGTATTTCAAAGTGGGCGACACAGTGGCTCAGTGGTTAGCACTGTCACCTCAAAGCAAAGAAGGTCGCTGGTTCAATTCCGACTGGGTCAGTTGGCATTTCTGTGTGGAGTTTGCATGTTCTACCCATGTTTGTGTGGGCTTCCTCCGGGTGCTCTGGTTTCCCCCACAGTCCAAACACATGTGCTATAGGTGAATTGAATAAACTAAATTGGCCGTAGTGTAGGTGTGTGAATGCGAGTGTGTATAGGTGTTTCCCAGTACTGGGTTGCGGCTGGAAGGGCACCCGCTGTGTAAAACGTATGCCGGAATAGAGGTTCATTCCACTGTGGCAACCCCTGGTGAATAAGGAACTAAGCCGAAGGAACATGAATGAATGAATGTATTTCAAAGTGCTCATGATAATAATATCAAAAGTGTTCGATTTCATAATATACCGTTAAAGCCAAAATTATTAGCCCACCTGTGAAATTTTTATAAATATTTCCCAAGTGCTGTTTAACAGAGAGAAAATCTTTTTTCAACACATTTTTAAACAGAATAGTTTTAATAACTACTTTCTTATGTCTTGCCATGCTGACGCTGCAAGATATTGGTCTAGTTATTTTTCAACACACTAGTATTCAGCTTAAAGGCTTAAATTAGGTTAACCAGGAAAGCTTTTTAACTATAGGAGACCTAGAAGTGAACTAGTCGTTGATAAAAGGGCTTTATTTGAATGGAAGGCTTGTCGATTATTTTAATTTACGAGAGCACAGGCGTCTCTTATCACTGATGTAACTCCAGTCATGTTTGTGTAGGGGATGTGTGTGTCGATAGCAGACTCGTTTAAGACAAACGATGATTGTTAGAGAATGGAAATTCCAGAGATATGTTACAGTGCCCAAACACTGATGAAAACACTCATTGACAGAAATGCTTAACCTGGGCCATTTATTCGTATGACTTGGACTTTGACTGTGGCGTTTAATTTTTACAGCGACATTTTAAATATTTGCTATTCTGTTCTATTTAAGGTATGTGCTATTTCTATTTAATTAAAGATGTAATATATTCATTAATTTTCCTTCAGCTTAGTCCCTTATTTATAAGGGCTCGCTACAGCGGAATGAACCGCCAACTTATTCAGCATGTGTTTTATGTAGCGGATGCCATTCCAGCTGCAACTCAGTACTGGGAAACACCCATAAACACATATACTACAGGCAATTTATTTCATTCAATTAATCTACAGCACATGTGTTTGGACTGTGGCGAAAACCAGAGCACCCGGAGGAAACCCACGCCAACATGGGGAGAACATGCTCACAGAAACACACAGAAATGCCAACTGGCCCAGGACTCGAACCAGCGACCTTCTTAAATGTAATATAATTAGGCTATTTTTGTTATTTTACAGAAGAGTTATAGTTGTGTGTGTGTGTGTGTGTGTATTCACACACACACACACACATATATACATACACATACATGCATACATACATACATACATGTCAGACAGGTGGGCCTTCAAAAATCGATTACTTTTTTTTGACAGAGTTCTTTTTATGATATATTTTTATTTATTTATGATAAAATAATTCACACAACACAGCATGTGTACATGGATCCAAACGCTGTTGTAATATAATATTTATTGTCACATTTCTGGTGTGTCTGTGTGGTGTCCTGTAGTGTCTCCTGTGTTTGTTCCATGTGCTTATGTTTATGTCATGTGACTCCTTTGTTCTGTTTTCCCGCCATCTGTTAATGTTTCACTGTCTCCACCTGTGTCTCACCCCTGTGTCTATTCAATTCAATTATGTCTTGTGTATTTCTACTCCTGTGTTCGGTTCAGTCTTTGTCCGTTATTGTATTGTCTCATCCCCGATGATGCCTGTGTTCCATGTTCCCGTGTAGTAAGTGCGAGTTTGTAAATAAATATTTGTGTTTTTGATAATCTCTGAGTCTCGATCGTCTGTGGTGCGACACTGATTGTGACATTTGTATAGTAGTTTTTTCTTTAATTATTATTTACAATTGAGTTTTTCATGACGTTATCTCTTATTGTAGTATTAAAGGCATATCAGAATTAATGCATTAGTTGATAACACTTAAATTTCCCTCCAAGCTTCTTTGGTTGCTTGTTTGTTTTTGCTTTTTTGCATGTTTAATGATGGCTGGTTGTAAAGAGAAAATCAAACACATACAATTAAAATTACTTAAACACTTTTAGTAGTAGTATTTAAACATGTATTTAGTAAATTATATTTAGTATTTTTGGATGGATTTTCACATAACCATTTTTTTTGAATAACCACTCTCTGATTAGTCCATTTCCTTCTGGAAAAATAAGATAAAGTAACACACTAGCTATGCAAACTCACATATATCACAGCTGTCATGACTTGATGATTTAAGTTCTTGTTTAATTGACTGTATTATTATACACTTTCTTTTTATAATATTATGTCTTATTTATATTAGGGTTGGGTGATGTTGACCAATTTAGCATCGTACGATGTCTAATGTGAAACATGGCGATGGACGATGGCATCCTCTTCATAGGCGGAGGTGAATTAATTATGAATAATTATTTCATAACAAATTATTATATTATTATTTGTAGCCTACCGTTTCAACTACCTGACCCGCATGGTCTTTGTTTTACTCGTAACCAAATCATAAATAAATAAAGATAAGTTACACACAAATTACCACCTGTCAATCACTTTTCCCTTGGGACTCTGGCATGAATAGGCGGAGCGATCCGTCATTATAATGGTGTCAACAAACTTGGTTAGTAAAAAAGGTGCACAACCAACAGTATTTGAGGTTTACACTAAAATTACTAAGTACAAGCGTGAAAGTGAACGATTGAAGCAGTGTACTGACGCTGTGGTAGTTACCTGATAGATTCAAAAGCCTGAAGAGTCGTTAGATAGAGACAAGATTAATTTAATATCATGTTTAACAGCAATAGTGAGACGCAATCCACCGATACATCCTTGATAAACTGTCTGTATACTGTTCTCTGGAGATCAGACGAGCGCATGACTGTGTATATGTGTGCGGTCCCGTGATGTGCATTTTCAGCAGAGGGGGAGAGCTGTTCAGAAAGGCTAGATGAAACGTCAGTGTGAACGTGGATCATTTTTGTTCTAAAATGACATTTTAAAACTAAGCTGTATTGGTGTAAACGGAGCCTGAGTGTGTATTTTTCACGAGCAGGTTTGCGACGGGGGCGGGGCGGAGGATTGGTGATGCGGGCCGAGCATCATGATGTCTATTGGCAATTGGCCCAACCCTAATTTATATATGCATATATTCATACATGCAGTGTTGAAGAATGTTACTTAAAGTAATGCATTATAATATTAGGTTACTTCCCAAAAAAGTAACTAGTTGCGCTACTTAGTTGCTTTTTAAGGAAAGTAATGTTATGTTACTTTTGAGTTACCTTTGAGTTACTTTTTGTGACCTGCCTGAGGCTTGATCTCTTTCAAAACTTGCAGGATATTTTTTTTCTTTCTTTTTAAATAGAGGAGCTCTGCAATGGACAACATACTGTATAACCTTAATTTACCTTTAAAAATAATAATGTAGGATAATGTTATCTTCAGAGAACGTCCTGAGCCCAGAGCTATACATGCTGTATATACAGATTTATGACCGTTTAAAGCAATGTGTTTGCTACTGTTGCAATTTTGTCTTATTAAAAAGTAAATTCCCTTTCCCTGCAGATAGACCCATTTTCCTTTTCATCCATGTATTCAAAATAATGAGAATATTTCCATCGCAGAAATGTAAGGCTCTGCAGTCTTCCTCTCTGTCTATTCCTGCATTTTCTCATTGTGTGCGGGATTCATTATGACTATGTTCATTTTAATTCAGCAATTTATTTTTTAAAAACGAATTAATTAATCTAAAAAGTAACTCAAATATTATTTAATTTTTAAAAGTAATGCGTAACTTGTTATTTAGAAAAGTAATATTACGTAACTCCCGTTACTTGTAATTCATTACCCCCAACACTACATATGTGCATTAAGTGACATCATTTCAATATGCCTCCGTTTCTTTGTTTTTTAGCTTTTTAGTGATGGCTGGTTGTAAAGTAAAAAGTTTAATTTAAAAAAAAAACATACAATTTGTGAACTCTTTTAGTAGTACAAAAAATATTTAGCATTACATTTTCATTTTTTAGTATTTTTTTATTATATTTTATATTATAGTTGTTTAATATTTAGTATTTTTGAATGGATTTTCACATTCCTATTGAGTTTATTTTATATATTTGTTTGGTTTTATTTTTAATTATCCATAAACCTTCTGGCAAAAAAAGTAATAAATAACTATAAACGATTACCAGAACACGTTGACTGTAAACACGCATATCATGTCACAGCTGTCATGACTTGGTTTTAAGTTGTTGATATCTTTTAATTATTATTATTCACAATTTAAAATAAAAAAACATACAATTCAAATTACTTTATGAACACTTTTAGTAATATAAATAATATTAAGTAGTAACTTCATTTTTTAGCATTATATATATATATATATATATATATATATATATAGTACTTTTATATGATAGTAATTTTTGGATGGATTTTTACATTCCTATTGAATTTCTTTTTCTTTTTTTTTTGTTTTATTTTTCAACATTAGGTTTCAGATTATTCCATAAACCTTCTGGCAAAAAAAAAGCTAGAAAAAATGAATTTCAAACTATGAAAGAAGAACTATTATGAAACAATATGTACCATAACACGTTGGCTATGTAAACACGCATATCATATCCCAGCTGTCATGACTCTGTGTTTTATTAATACAAAACAAACAAAATATCAAAAACAATGTCACTGAACTGGCTTTGTCTCATTCTTGACAGCACACCAGATATACAACACAGTAGTTTCCTCTAGCTTATACAACCAAAACTGGATCTAAATGTGCTCAGACAGGTTTAAAGAGTAGAAGAGAAAGGTACCTGTCCCTCCAGCATGTCTCTCTGCATGCCTGTCCTGTCCTGCTCGGTGCTGTTGGTCCTCCGAATGGAGAGACTGTGCGACTTGCGCTTCTGTTTGACTTGACGGGCGGCTGCGCTGTTTCCACTTTCAACAGGCATCACTCCTCAGTGACGTCCCGATACGCGCTTCCTACCTGAAACTGAGCAATCAGACAGCAAGGGTTTGCTCCATCCTACACTACAGGACAAATATGATGTGTGTTTGTTGGAGGATATACAGTTGAAGTCAGAATTATTCACCCTCCTGTGAATTTTTTTATATATTTCCCAAATGATGTTTAACAGAGCAAGGAATTTTTCACAGTATTTCCTATAATATTTTCTCTTCTGGAAAAGTCTTATTTCTTTTATTTCAGCTCGAATAAAAGCAGCTTTTTTTTTAAGCATTTTAAGATAAATATTATTAGTAGAGGTGTGGTCTCACTGTCCAGTTCGGTTACGATTATCATGCCAGTTCAATTCGATATTTCACTGCATTGACGATGCTTTCCATACACAATTTTATATTACACAGCACGATAATTATTGTATTAAAATGTATAATTTTAAATACATTTTCTGTGTATTTGTAATAAAATGTTGTCCTTCAATACAAGCAGTCAGATAACTGAACTGTAGCCTACCTTTTATTTTACCTGCTCAAAGAAAACACTCTTTATAGGAAACAACATGAACAATTACAGCAAATAAACAAATGTAAAAATTGTGCCGCGTACTTTGAGCATTGCCGAGCAAGTTCTTAAACACCTGTGATTGGTCACGCACTCAACAGAAAGAGCTGCGATTGGTTAACGCGCTGGCGCTGTTCACTGATGAGTGACAGTGATAAACGACAGCGGCGATCACAGCTGAAGCATCACTGTAACAGCCAAGAGGAAAGGAAACGAGTGCATAGTTTCTGAGTAGTTGGAGCGTTTTAATTAACCCTCACCATAGTAACCTACTGCAGTATAGTGCATATGTGATAAATGACGTCAGTATAATAACCGGTTAGGGTCTATTATTGAACTGATACCAAATTGTCCGTGTCTGCATCACGATGCACTGAAGAAACGATTAATTTTCACATCTCTAATTATTAGCCCCCTTAAGCAATATCATTTTTGGATTGTCTAAAGAACAAACCAATAGCTGATTTCTTTTCTCTTTCCCATGATGACAGCACATAATATTTGACTAGATATTTTTCAAGACACTAGTATTCAGCAGTGACATTTCAAAGGCTTAAGTAGTTTAATTAGGGTAATTAGGCAAGTCATTGTATAACAGTGGTTTGTTCTGTAGACAATCGAAAACAAATATTACTTAAGGGGGCTCATAATATGGACCTTAATTGATTTTAAAAAATTAAATGCTGCTTTTATTCTAGCCTAAATAAAGCGAATAAGACTTTCTCCAGAAGAAAAAATATTATAGGAAATACTGTGCAAAATTCCTTGCTGTTAATCGTCGTTCAGGAATTGTGTAAAAGGGCACCTATTTTACCCCTTTTTAAAAATTTAAGATAAGTCTTTTGTATCTCCAGAATGTGTCTGTAAAGTTTCAGCTCAAAACACCCATCAGATTATTTATTAGACCTTTCTGAATGTGGGAAAATTGAGCTGTTACACTGTCTGTTTTTGTTGCTTGTGCCTTTAATGTAAATGAGCTAGTTCTCTCTGCCCACTGTTACCATGTGCGTGTCAGAGCCACAGAGATCTCTCGGTATTGCTCTGATGAGTGTAGCCTTCACCTGCTGCATCTCACACAGATAAACAGCACTGTGACAGACGAGAATGAAGCAGATCCCAACTGTTATTTGCTGTATTTGTTGTGGAGGTAGTGCAACGATGAGTCACACACAATGCCGTTACAAAGTTTGTACATGTGCGCACACACACACACACACACACAGCGTGCACTTTTAACTTTACACTGTTTTGCACCGCAAATGTGACAAGATACACATTAATATCCATTGCTGTATGGATATCTGTTATGTTAATGTACAAAATAAACCTGATTTAATGTCCACACACCGGGATTGAAGCTAAACTTGTAAAACTCATTCTTGATCACATTTGAGGATTATTGATGATCACAGAGAGCTGAACAAATCACAGAGAGCACGTCCTGTCTTGTTGAGATGATTATACGCTTTACTATGAAGACCTGTTAATGGACTGCTGTTAATCAATTCAGTGGGTGGGGAAACCACACTCCTACATCACGTTGTGGTGGGCCTCAAAATGGGAGGGATTTTGATCTTATTTTAACGTCAGGAAATTTTAAAAGAGACTTTTTGTCTTTATATCACCCCAATATGACTGTGGACACACTATACCTACATGCAGTAATGTCCAAACAGCTTACAAAAGAGGATTTCCATCATAGGGGCCAAAAAAAATACGAAATAAAATCACAGGAGGGCTAAAAATTTTGACTTCAACTGTATGTACATAAGTTACATATTGGGGGAGGACACATAATGCAAGTGTTGGTTGGTGACATACTTAAAAGACAGTGTTGGCTTTACTGCGGGTGTGGGTTGATTTAAGAGTACAGTAGTTAAGCATATATCATAAAAGACAGATGAAGTTGCTGTAAAACAGACTGAGCAGGTCAATTTGGCTATAAACGACAGGATGAATCTGACAAAAACATGTGTGGCTTCAGCCTATAATAAAAACTGAGAGAACAAAAAAAACTGTTGGTCCTTGATGATAGTATTTTATTGTTTTGAGTAATTAAGCACAATAATTGATTAGAACTGAATAAGCAGTTACAGAAAATGGAGATGAAATTGCTGAATAAAATTACAGAATGTCACAAAATTTGGGATGTTTTGGATGAATGAATTGAATGTATGATTGTACATTTAATTAAACCGCAAGAGTCTTTACAACTGTGGGCCAAAATATAAAATTACAAAATTGTACAAAGTAATATAATAATAATAACAATATATTTTTTATTTTTGTTAGATATTAAATTTTGTAAAGTTTCTTCCTATTACATTTTTATTAATATATATTGTTTACAACAACAATAATAACATTGTTAGAAATGTTACTGTTTAAGCTGTCAAATGAAAGGTGCTGTAAGTTTTTGACTTTTCTAAAGCATAAACATATTTATTTATTTAAATATTATTTTAAAAACATGCTTAGTGAACATTCTTGTTTATCTGAAAAACAATGCTGAAGTCAGATATTCTGCTTTGAAAATGTGTGCTACTTGCTGCAACGGCTGTCTTTGTTTTTAGGTCTTTTACTTGCCCACTGCCACTTTAGCCAATTTTATTTCAGCACCCCGGGTTGCCTTGATGGAAAACAGCCTGATTCATTCATTCAGTCATGAAGTCTCTTAAAGTATGCATGAGCAAAATGCGACCTTAGGTGGATAGTAGCAGCCTCAGAAATGAGACGCAGATTCAGAGTTCCACATGAGGTGGTTATTAATTAGCAAATAAAATAAATATTATGAACGTAAACATTAGGTGAGCAGGTTACATTTAACCCCGTGTCCTCACAACACGCTATGTGACGAGATTTGCAGTGAGCAATTTGGCTATTTGCACCAGACAAAACACAACAGGAGCACAGAATAGTGCACTTACTGCACTCCAACAAAATGGTAAGGTTTGTAATCTAATTAATACATAATAAACCTCTTTAACATTATTAAATGTAGAGGCTGAATCACTGAAATGTGTTGGTTTGTACTGAGTTACAGTTCTAAACTTCAATTTCTAACGGTTTATTTTAATTTCAAGATCTGAGGTTAACTATCTGCTGCTGCTTTCTGTAGTTTGGCAATAAATGTCATGTAAAATGGCATTCAAGCTCACATTATTAGCATTAAACGTTGACTAAAGCACATGAGGTGTACCTGAGGTGAGCATTGTCAGTTTTTAGTTGTTCAGCTGCAAGAAATAGAAGCCGTTTTTAAAATATAAATTTCAGGTGTTATGTAGGACAAAAACTCCTTTTAATATAGAAAAAATTCCTTTTATCACGTGCCGTTGCTTATATTTAGACCACAATTTAAATCAGCCTTTAGGCTCGATCGTCAGACTCGCTCCTGTTGGTTCTCAATCTGGCAACCTGCGCTTCCGTTTTTTTGATCCAGGAATGCAATACCTACTTAAACCACTGGGTGTCAAACTTACAAACTGCACCTTAAAGTGTAATTGTTATTGTAGAACAACAAAAATATAATTTTTTTACTATTTTATTTTTTAAATATGTTTAATTAAAATAACTAGACAAGAATTTAAACAGGAAAAAAGAAGAAGAAACAAAGAGCTGATTACTAAAAGCCCTACTCTATTAATTTCTAAAATATTTTTTTAGCATTAAGTATGGGATATTTTCATATTAACCCCTAGGCCTTTGCTAATTTCAAATAGCAATTAACAAAAATGTAATTAGCTTAATTATTGTGGGCAAAAAAATGCTAGTAAATAACACCACAAAAATATGGCAAAGTGTTTTAAAAGTTTACCATTTCTTTTTTTTTGTCAATTTCAGGGAGAAATAAGACCTGTATATTGACATTCTGCTTTAAAAAAACAAATTAAATTAAACATTAGCATTTTTAGATGAAGCAATGGGTGTGATATTAAAGTAAATCATGTTAGTTGAATTCATGAAGGGTTAAAATAAAGGTTAAACCAGGCATCAAATAAAAGCAAGCAGGCCATTATCCACAATAACACAGATTTTTAATCAGAGTGTTAATATCAGCAGAAGCAGTTTAAGTCATAAAATATGAAGAATGATTACTTATTAAAACATAATGTTAACTAAAAAGCATGCAAAAACAAAAATACAAATACCAGCCATGGAGAGCAGTGAATGATAAACAAAGCAGACACATCCTCAGACGACTGCTTAAAGTGATGAAGAAGAAGAAGACCTCAAACAGGAAGCCCAGGGCCTGAACACAGAACAACACCATCTATCGGTTCACAAACATGACAATGAAGAGGGGAAAAGCTGCAGGCGTGGGGTGACAGCGTTCACATAACTTACAATAACAGAAAGGAGCGGGTGGATGGACAGATGGAGCAGTCATGAAATAGACAAAACAGGGGTCAAGCTGATGGGGTTAGTGGGTTTGAACAAATCATATGAGATACATGCATGAAGGATGAACTTACAGCATCAGGATGTGTACTTTATGCAGCTTTTTTGGGCTGTTAGGCCTTGATCACACTGAATGAGCTTTTTGCATTGAGAGACACCTTTTTTTTTATAGTTTTCTAATGGACGTGTTTTTCTTCGCAGTTCCAGAAACTTCCTACTTCTATGTTTATCGGGCTGATTTTACGCTTGGTTTCTTTTGACCGCCCCCTCTTGGAAATATTTCCAAATGATATGAATTATTAGATTATCAGACATATTTGCAGGAGTGAATCCCACCATGGTGAGTGATGGCACTGAGTGCTGATTTGTATACTTGGAAGTTCGGTTTCCTTTTGCTGACTGAGAAAACAGATACTGCCCCTCATGATGCAGAATGAAACGTCCTCCCATGCAGACGCAAAAACACGCGCTCATTTCTTTTTTTGCTTTTTTTTTTTGGACCAGACAACGCAAGGAGACAACACAGTTGGGTTTTGCCAGTGCTAGTTGTTTGTGGTCAAATAGGCTTGGTGTGTACAGGCCCTTAGATGCGTCTTCTCTATTGAAGAAAATCCACACTTTGCTGATGAAGCAGGAGCAAAACACTTAAACAACAACAACACTATTATGTTTTGTATATATTGTTGTTTATACAACAGTTCTGTCTGGTTCTCGTATCTGATTGGCTGATAGCCGTGAGATATTAAAGCAATATCAGCACTAGTACAGCCTCTTCACCCTTGTGTATTATTCCGCCTGATTAATATTGCTACTGTTGGACAACATAATGTACTTTTGAGCCATTTTTTTGCATTTTGAGAATGTAGCTGTTTAGATTGCAACTATGCAGTTTATTTATAAGGATAATGCTTATTTTAAATATTTATAATTTCAGAGATTCAGCGCGTTGGCGGCCATCAACCTGTCATACTGAGCAGAGCAAAGACTGTTGATGTTCCGCCACAAGATGGCGACAGAGACCGCAAAATAAGTCCTAAGGGGAGAAAAACTCACAGCTGATCAAATCATTATTAAACAGGTAAGTGACATTCTAAGTCGATCTCTCTTTTGTACATTTTGCTGTACTTATACCATAGTAATCTAGTAGTGTTTGCCTTGCTTTGGCTTTTTCAGGGTTAATTATGGTGATATTCCCATTGCAACAGAGAAATACTGGAAAATCTCTGTAGACTGATGGCATTTTATGCAGTTCAGCCTTATAATCTTAAAATGTGAGCAAAATCACCTGTTTTGTCATCACTTTAGACATTACACTAGAGAATCATTCAAATACTAGCTCTAAAGTGACGTTTGTGAAGTAGCAATAGTTTCTGCTGTTCTGACGTCAGCTGCAGATGTGAATGAATTGCGGAAGCAAGTAGTTCCTCATACAGAAGAATTTTTAAGACCATCTGTGTTTGATTTTCTTTTTTATATACAAGATTATGCCATCAAACTGTTGTATAAATGCAATATCACACTCGTAGCAGTGCGATATAGCTGTATATCGGCACTGGTGGGACACTAAGGCACTCGGCCTGCAGCTTTAAGTCAACGCACGCCTCCCACCAGTGCCGATATACAGCCATATCACACTGCTACTCATGTAATATTGCTCATGTACATGTTCACACTTGCCTATAATCGTCACCTCCCTAACCTTGTACTTTGCAAGAGCATAATGTCATCATTTTGATAGACTCTCGACTCTTTTCCAGTGTTTACACGAAAGGTGGCATTTTCAAAAACTTCCATTCTTAACATTTATGCATTTTCAGTCACAAAAATACTTCATTGTCATGTAAGGCCAAGTTTACACATACATAGGTATGTTTTATAAACTGACTGTACCCCGCCTCATTGATAATGGTGGGCTGCATTGTCAAGCAATGATAAATTATTATTAGACTGCCCGAAACATTTTGTCATTTATTTGTGAAAACAGCTTCATATACTCTGTCAGTCATACAGACAAATGTTAACGGAGGAAGCATGATGTTTAGTTGAGTGTGGAGTGTGTGCTGTGCTAGTTTGGCTCCTCAAGAATGAATCCATAAGCTTAAACACAGCCAATCCTGATACAGCCTCAAGCCTGGTTTATACTCGATACATCCGCTAGTTCAATTAAGCGCGTGTGGCGAATGTGACGTCATTGTTGTTTGGGCGGAGGTTCGCTTTGAGTGCACCTGACATGATTTCGGCTAACGGGGCACACAATTGTCTAGAGACTCGAGCAAACCGTTTGCGTGGCGCCGCATTTAATGAGTTGAATATGAATCCCTTTAAAGAGATTTTATCTAAAACAGACACGACTGTACAGACACCTTTATGATCCGTCTATGCCTGACCATATAAAGAAACCAGATGACCAATTATTCTTGGCTAGAGATTGCAACAGTAGTGGAAAAGGAAGAAAGTTTTTGTAAAAAAGTTTGGAAAAACTTGATGGATGAGTTTGTTAAAACCAAAAAGAGAGGCCATGGCAAAAGTGGAGAGCCGAGTGGTTTTAATACACAATTACAGAATATGTTTTTCCGCCATTCATAGGTTTAGCACTGATGTATATATTACAATTTTGAATATAAAACAATTTATTAGTTAAAAAGCTAAAATGAAGTAACAAATAATTTCTTTAATAACTGGAGAGGAATATTTGAACCCATCAGTTTACAATATACTGATGACCTGTTTTTCTAGGCTTTATTGGTGATTATGGTCAGGAATGTTGGACCATTATTGCCTATTTAGCATATCAGTAGAGGACAGAAACTAGCCAGACAGTAATGTGTGAATTGTGAAGTGGATTAAGTAAAAAAAAGTCTTTAGTTTTTAGATTTGTAGTAAGTGTACTTTGTTTGGCCTTTATTCGTGCCATAATAAAAAACATATTTGTAGAGTAACCCATGCTTTGTTGTCATTAATATTTTAGTAAACTTTAATAGGTAGAACTGTCTGAGATATGATCAAAAGCAAGTGATGCATCAAAGGTAGACTTTAAAAAATCTTGAATGGTTATAAAAATTCTTATAATCATTCAAATAATTTATAATTATTTATAATAATTTGCGCGTCGGTAAGGGCTATGCGACCGCATGAAGCAGCTGTGCAGAAGTATAAATCAGCCTTAAGTGACATTTTGTATTTATAATAACACTGATTATTATTATTTTTAAATCAAGTGGGAAAACCAATTTTATTTAAAATAACTTGTCACAAACTTGTGCTTAACGTGCAAAATTCCAGTAATGATTGTCATACCTTAATACATGTCACAAAGTACAAGTGAAAAAGCCTACCAGGGACGTGCGGTCATCCTCGCCTGGCATCATTAGATGTATACTAATGATAAAATTGTTTTTGTCCACTTTTCTGTGCTATAAACACAATTTATGTATGATTAAAATAATTGAAATCACTTTATAATCAAAATCACCATATTTTGCAGTTTTTAGTTAAGGTGAAGCAGCAATGAGCTGTGCCTCATGGCAGACTGCACAATCCCTTGCAAACTGGCCTAAGTGCATGCCTTTTGCTCACTCAGTGTATGCTCCCAATGTAATGCTTAAACAAAATGTTTTTTATACATTGAAGACATTTTTATTATGTCCTCATGTTCTATATAATAGGTAAAGGATTTCACGTATGTCTAACTCTTATTTAGTGTTAGGATCTGACATACAGCTGCACTGAAAAGACATGAGGTAAGGCAGGCAGTAGCTCTGCTGCAATGAAGGGGGCGCACGTGAGCTCACTGTTATTCTTGTTTGGTGATTGCTCGATTGACTGCAAAAACGGAGGATGTATTATTTCAGCTCATACATTTCTCAAAATTGAACTTTCAATCAAAATGTTAAATAATAAATAATTGATGATCAATGCCGGAGCTTAAGCGCTTGCTTTAAAGGGAGCAACAGAGGATAACTCAAAGTAGTTCAAGTAACTTCAAGACTTTATTACAAGTAAACGTAAGACCTGTAGGTGTGTGTGTGTGTGTGTGTGAGAGAGAGAGAGAGAGAGAGAGAGAGAGAGAGAGAGAGAGAGAGAGTGTGCATCCGCTGTGGTGCTGAGTGTCGCTTGTTATATGCTGTCTGTAGCATCCACCTTGGTGTTTTTTGGGAGGCATATTGAACCACTATACATTTTACATTCTTCCTTGGCCCACTATATACCTGCTATGTGTATATAAAGAATGATGATATGAGATATGAAACACAATTGGTAGTTGGCAAATATATTGATTGGATATATTTGTATATCCAATATCCAAGTCAGTGCCTCACCAGCCACAAACCTCACCCCATGTCACTGTAGCCTACCATAGTAATTTCATGATATACTGTCCAAAAATAAAGGCAATACCACTATACTCCTTGCTACGTTGTAGGAGCATTTCTCATTTTAAAGCTTTCTCTGATGTCCATATGTAACCCCGCTGGTCCTACGCCACCCAAGAGCTGGTATCGAACCGGCGACCTTCCGCATGGGAGTCAGTTGCTCTAACAAGGAGGCTAAAGACCACGGCTTCACCTTTAGAGGTCAGAGGAGTGAGGTTTACCTGCACAGCACTTACTAGCTGGCCTCTGTTACACTCATGCTTTAGGAAAACATACGACTTAACTCACTTTTCAAATGAAGCTCTCAGTAAAAAAGTGGTTTAATTATTAAGGTAAAGTTGGTTTTATAATCGCACATTTGTTCATTTTTGAACAGTGACAACTTGTGTCACGCTCTCTATATAGTTTGTTATGCTACTGTACGTCAAAACAACATTAGTTCTATTTATTTGACTGTGAACAATGTACTTTAATAGCCATTATCTGATATGATTTTGATGAAGTTTCTTAAATTAGCGTTATATTATTAAAAAGAAAGTATAAATGTGCGAATATAAATCCAACTGTACCCCAATGGTCTAATAAGTGGAAAATAATATATCAAAAATATACTATTATTTTGAAACAAGAAAATACTTGGATTTAAACATGTTTTACGCTGCTCTACACACATTACACACTTATATAAATTAATAATTGCGTAAGTTTCAAGCAAAATGAGATCATAAACATAACGCGCACGCGCGCACACACACATCAGTCTGATACAAGGTCAGTTGGCCTGCTCGGCTAACACCACTAACACAGTAAAACATACCGAGCGTTATCAATCATGCGTGTCTGTGCTGCTGATAAAGTGTAATTCTCTTGATTATCAGCTAATCCTGCATTATGACAAACACTGGCGCGTCTGCTTGCAATAATACTCACATTTATGACCGCTTCAGCTGATCTGAGCGCGACTGTCATTCGCTGATGAATGGATAGAGTGTGTTGGAGTCCTCAAACATGATCCAAAGAAACACACGCGGATGATTCTGTCAAAAACACAACGGGATGTTCACACTTTGTGTTTTTGATCAAACCCGACACTATCGGCAGACTGTGAAGCAAGAGGAAATGATAACAGATACGACCGGATGTAAAACTTCAAAATTAAAGTCCCAGTGATGTTCCTACCAGAATCATAACTAGCTGATTTCTCCATATTTATGTAATGATGAAATAAGTTGTATTTAATGCAAAATGCCAAAATAATCATGACAACAATTACTGCACTGGATTTGGCACCTTTGTTAAGGATTTCACTGAAATGACTTGTTAATCTTATGTAATAATAATGTAATGTGAAATAGAAATAAATTACTTCTAAAACATAAAATAATATTGATATAAATTATATAAAATATATAATAATACAAACTATAAAATATGTAATATAAATAATAATAAAAAGATATTATAACATTATTGTTATCTGTGTGTGTGTGTGTGTGTGTGTGTCTGTGTCTGTGTCTGTGTCTGTGTGTGTGTGTGTGTGTGTGTGTGTGTGTGTGTGTGTGTGTGTGTATTTCAAGTATAATTGTTACACGTTAAATTACAGTTGATATTATGTCCAGAAATTCCAATACAAATGAACACCTTTTATTTGTTGAATTCTGTAGGTTTGTAATAGTAAATAAAAAAATGGATGAAAAAAATATATAAATATGAAATAAATAGATTATTAAATTCAAAAAATAAAATATTGCTAATAGTAAAATATTATTTTTCAATCATTCATTTTTTTTTCAGCTTAGTCCCTTTATTAATCTGGGGTTGTCACAGTGGAATGAACCACCAACTTTTCCAGCACATGTTTTACACAGCGAATGCTCTTCCACCCACAACCCAACACTGTGAAATGCCCATACACACTCATTCACACACATACACTACGGACAATTTTAGCTTACCTGATTCACCTATAGCACGTGTGTTTGGACTGTGGGGTAAACCGAAGCACCCAGAGGAAACCCACAGGATCATGGGGAGAACATGCCAACGCCACACAGAAATGCCAATTGACCCAGCCAAGGCTCAAACCAGCGACCACTGTGCCACCATGATGCCCCTATTAAAAAAATTGTTGTGCCCAAAAAATATCATCGAGCATTTATCAATTTCTTTTGTTTTGAGCTTTATTTATTTATTTATTTTAAAAAATATTGCCTTATCTGTAATTTGAACCCCCCTAGGTTTAATGCTGAATGTTTTCTACTTGATTTGTTACTATGTTGTTACCTCTACAAGATTTTCTATTCTATGATTAATAAAAATATATATATTATTAATATTTTTGTTATTATTATTACTGTTGTTGTTGTTATCACGTCTCACTGTACTGATATTGTAAAATGATAAACATCAAATTATTAGATTAATTTATACGTCTGGATATAGGTCCAAAACGTGTGTGTGTGTGTGTGTGTGTGTTGCTGCTGCTGCTGTTGTTGTTTAACTTTTTAATTTTAATTAACTTTGCATTTTTTGTGAATGACTATAGTAGAATTAAGTTTGGCCTAAATTATTATGTTTTTGGAAATGCAAAAAGGTGGCACGGTGGTGCAGTGGGTATTACGATCACCTCACAGGTCGCTGGTTGGAGTCTCAGCTGGGTCAGTTGGCATTTCTGTGTGGAGTTTGCATGTTCTCCCCATGTTGGCGTGGTTTTCCTCCGGGTGCTCCGGTTTCCAGCACAGTCCAAACACATGCGCTATAAAGGAATTGAATAAACTAAATTGCCCGTAGTGTATGTGTGTGAATGCAAGAATGTATGGGTGTTTTTCCAGTGTTGGGTTGCAGCTGGAAGGGTGGCATCTGTTGCATAAAACATATGCTGGATAAGTTGGAGGTTCATTCCGCTGTGGTGACCTCAGATTAATAAAGGGACTAAGCTAAAAAGAAAATGAATATATAATACTTATTGCTCTTTTATTTGAGCTTTATTTCCCTCTGCTTTTCCTGTCATTAAAATATCGTATATAGTGAATAATTAGTTGATATTATTCAAATGTTATATTCATAAATGTGATTTTTTTTTATTCCCCCAGGACTAGTGGTGTTTAAAGAATAATTTGTGATGTATTTAAAGACATTAAGAGAGATGAAAAGCCAAAAAGCAAGATAATTATATCCATCATTAGAGGATTTTGGTTTAATGTTTTGAGAACTCTGACTCCCCTGCTACATATTTTTCTTTATCAGTTTTTTCTTTATTATTTTTGGTTATTTATTTATATTGTATTATTATTATTATTATTAATGAGGAGGGAAAGATTGTGAATGTAAATTGATTATCTCAATCTTTTGGGTAATTCTAAAAAGTATTAATGTCTTTCTGTTATTGTTATTAATAATAATTTATAATAATAATAATAATAATAATAATAATAATAATAATAATAATAAT
>CAIGQZ010035013.1:7350727-7362081 GCA_903798205.1 Danio tinwini | reverse complement strand
ATAATAATAATAATAATAATAATAATAATAATAATAATAATAATAATAATAATAATAATAATAATTTAAAAACCTAACCCGGAAAAGATCCTAGATGATCATCCACCAATCCGAAGACGGCTTTATTCTCATCCACCAATCACAACCCTCGTTATAGTCTGCAACTTGTAGGTGTGTCATTAGTTTGTTTGTCGGAGTTGGAGCCAGCGGCGTGTAGTTTCTTCATCATAAATTAGTGTATTCTCTGAGGCGTCACATACAAACACACATGTCAGACACCACACCACAGCAGTGTAAAAGATTGTTTATCGTCTCGCTGGTGTTCAGGTGTGTGCGTGTGTGGTGTGATGGCGTGTTAGTAGAGCTGTAGTGTGATTGGTCAGTTTCCTGTGCCCTCATGGTGCGGTTGTTAAGGGCGGTGCGCAGATCCGCTGCTGCGCTGCTGTGGAGAGCCGATAAACCCACTTATAATACTGCTGGAGCTCAAACTGCGCCTTTTTCTGCTCCACAACACAGGTAAGAGCTACAAACACACCATCACTTATATTAACAACATAGTGCACTTTATGAGGTGTAGAACTTATCAGGCCTAAATAACGTGACCTTCAAGTAGCGTTGTTTTAGTGGTAAATTAGCTCTCTGTGGTAACGGTAAACTGTGTTATGCGTTTGTTTGAGCAAAATACTGTGATTTAAATAGTATTTGAACCACATTTTACATTATAGTTTAATTAATTTATTTATTTATTAACAATGAACTATACTTTTACTACATTTAATAATCGAATTTCCTCACTAATGTGTTAGAATCCAAAAGTATGCTTGTTAGCATTACTTAATCTGCTGTGAGTTATCATGAAGTAACAATAAACTTTATTTTTATTAACTAATGATAGCAAACATTAATAACTACTGTAATAAATGTTTCGTCCATTTTTTGTTCGTGCTAGTAAATTCATCTATTATGACTAGGCGTAAGATTAAACGACATTTATTAGATTCTGACGGTAGAATAACCTTGGGTAAAATTATCACGGTTTCACGGTAACAGTATTGTGATTACTGCTCTAAAATATATCTTTTTTTAAATGTCTGGGTTAAAAATAACTTTTTCCCCATTGAACACAATATATTTTATGTTTAGAAACATTTAAGATATTATGGAACAGTAAACATGTCAGGCTGAATAATTCAAATGAATTATTGACTTCTGCTGTCTTCTTTTGTTTCAAAAACACAGATTTCTTTACAATTTAAATGGCATCTTTGAATATCTTTTCTATTGGAGGTACTGTTGTCCTAAAAAACTAAAAACAAATTAACATAAATAAAAAATCTTACATATACCTTAGGTATAGCAGAAAATTTAGGCAGTTTTAAACACTGACAAATTGTGGTGTACCTTGAAAACGGTTATCATCCCATGCCTAATTATAACACAATCTTATTATAAAGTGTTACAGTATTTGTTGTTGTGGTTAACAATTATTTTTTTAAGTAACTTATGTACACTGTAAAAAATTATATGATCAATTAGTCATGGCCACATATGTTTTCAGTTAATCATGCTCTAACTTAAATTTATAGGTTACACAAGCTGTTTTAAGTCAGTTTAACATAATATAGGTTCAATGAACTCATAAGTTCGATTAGCTTAATTTAAGGCATCCAGGATTTTTTTACAATGTTTTCAATAACTGTTTGAAAGACTCACAGATAATTACTAAGAAATATCAAGCATCACAAATTTAAATTATAATAAGACATTTTAATGTAATTATATTGAATCAAAATCTTTGTTTTAGATGCAGCTTTAAACTAGTGTGTTTTGCCTTATATTTATACGCACCCATTAAAAATGTATAAATTGAAAATGTAAAAAATTTCAGCTTTGAGTTGCATATTTATTTATAAAGAAATTAAAACATTGGTATTGGTAACCCTTTTCTTTCTTTTTATTGTTTTGTCCAGAAGGATTGAGTAACGTATATAGTATAGTGCTTTTGATGCTTAAAACTTCTTTTTAGGTTTGTTTTTATACTGTTTATATATAATACTTGTTTCAATTAAATGATTGTGTTTCAGTGGATGTTTTAGTCTGAAAATGAGCATGTTTTTGAGTGTGTCTGTGTGTTTTCAGTCAGGTCAGAAGGTTCTCTTCAGCTGTAAGGATGCCAGAGATCAACATGGATAATCTGGATGAAAAGCAAGTGCAGTTGCTTGCTGAAATGTGCATCCTAATAGACGAGAATGACAAAAATATCGGAGCAGACAGCAAGAAAAACTGCCATCTCAACTCAAACATTGATAAAGGTAATTTATTTTATTTATTTATCAGTATCCCCATTAGCCACTACCAAGGTAGTGGCTATTCTTCCTGGTGTCCATCGAACACTAAACAAAATTACATTAATACAGAACAACAAGACCAATAAAAACATTAAAATACAAAATTCATATATAACATACAGATCAACAATCCACTTAATATTGTGACATTAAATGTTTCTTAATTTATTTTTTTGAAACCTCATTTTACTTGTTACAAAGCATTTAATTGTCTGATGGCAATTCATTCCATGTTTTCATTCCTTAATGCACATTAAATTTGTGCATGATGTTTTATCATTTATTCAAGTGCACTGTACATTCAAACAGGCTGTGTTGTGGAGTTAATAAAATCACAGTTCACTTTTGACAAATTTATCTCATAACAGTTATGACTACGATTTTAACTTTTTGTTTTTATTTCATTTATTCTTTCATTTATTAAGTCATCAATAAAATAAATATTTTTTTGCTTTCTCTCCAACAGGTTTACTGCATCGAGCGTTCAGTGTTTTCCTGTTTAACAGTGAGGAAAAACTGCTCCTTCAGCAGAGATCTGATGCCAAAATCACTTTTCCAGGTCTGTGTCAGTGTTATATTAACATTTATTATCTATTATAAAAGCATTAATTATTATTTATTTTACAAATTTCTTTGGTACGTGAAATTTCTATAAATTCTCCATCCTGTGGGACCAGATTGTTTTTACCCGGTGTAGAACCAGTCGTTCCAGTATAACACACATTTTTTTTTACTATCATGCGTTTTATTAGATTGAAATTGAGATTGACGACTTAAATTTTTTGAGCAACGTAATTTTATTCAATTTATACTTTTGAAGATATTTTAACACTATTAATCCAAATACAGTTTTAGAGTTTTAAAAATAAATTTTAAAAGCTTTTATATCTGTAATATACTTTTTATTGCCATGAAAATAGCCACAGTTAAAAAATATACATTTAACACGTTTAACATGCAAGTAAATTACATTTTATGTGTGTAAATGACGTCAATTTAATATTTGGCTTCACAGACTTCCCCTGGAATATTATACTATAGAGCAAAATTACAAATAGCGTCTGACATAATGTGATGAAGTATGCACATTTGTAATTTTCCACACGTTTAAAGTGCTAGAAAAGTTTGAAAATGCACCTGTAATTGCTTGAAAAGTGCTTAAATGTCTTAGAACACACCAAACTTTCAGGGTTTTATGTGTATTTCTGCAGGCTGTTTTACCAACACTTGCTGTAGTCACCCTTTACACACTGCCAGTGAACTGGATGAGCAGGACGCCATCGGGGTCCGCCGTGCTGCTCAGAGACGCCTGCAAGCAGAGCTCGGCATTCCCATGGAACAGGTACTGATACAGAAAACAATGAGTACTCTATTATATAGTTGCTTTTCAGTGGATGAGTGACTTCAGCAGTGTCCTTCTAAATAAACTAAACTGAACGTCAACAGCGACATTTATACAAAACTGGGTATTTGGCGCAGGGTTTTTATTGATGTTAGGGTTTTGTGCCAATGCTTGTCCAAAACGCTCGTACACATTTCTTATTACACACACTGGGATGTACAGCAATACACACATATCTTTAAATATAAAAAATATTTCTATTAAAGTGTAAAAAAATCTATATTATTGTCTACAAAACCGCTACCTCTTCCTGTCTATTGTACATCAGGGAGCTTTGGTAGAATCCGGCTCTGCTGTATCCAGTTTATTCATGACAACTTACATTTGTTTAATGTTGTTGTTGTTGTTATTATTATTATTATTATTATTATTATTATTATTATTATATGAGCAGAGCTCGAAATTGCAACCGTTTTGGTCTCATTTTCGGCCAAAATTGTATCTGTGCGATCTCAAAATATATTTGGGAGCATTTGGGCTTGCATTCACTTAGATTAAAATAGTATTGCAGCTCATGAAAAGACCGTTATTGCTATTAAGGTGCCGTATGCAAATAATAGGTTCTATGTCAATATTATCTGTGCAATATCAGACACCACCCGTGAGCACAGTTATTATTTTTAACTTTTGTTTGTTAGTTGTGATTAGTGTTGATTTTTCAAATGCAATAATTATGTTAATATAAAACTTGTAGTAACAGTGCTCATAATTGGTGAGTGCAACTATTTTGGCTGGTGTGACTAAATTTTTTGAAGTTAGGAGCACGAGTGCTGCCAAGTAAAAATGTTCATTTTGAGCCCTGATTAGTAAAGCTATTAGTATAATAATTGTATTATTATATTTGCATATTTGTTTGTGGTGATGATGATTATTATTATTATTATTATTATTATTATTATTATTATTATATCAGTAAAGCTATTAGTATAATAATTGTATTGTTATATCATCATATTTGTTTGTGTCCACCTGTTGGGTTTTAGAGACCTATGCATCACTATGTATTTGTATATAACTATTATATTATTGTTGATTTATAGAGTTGCTGGAAATTAAAACTGAATTTAGGAATAGTTTTAAAACAAGTAGTTTTGCTTAACAAAAAAGTCACTAATTTATGTATGTAATAATGGCTTCAGTGGAGTGTGTACACTGATGTTCCTGAATCCATGGTCGATTGGAAGAGGCTCGTTTCGCAGATGGTCTTTATCCATTTTCTTGCTAGTGAATCCTTCAGTTTTTCCACTTACAAAATCTGTCATGTTAATAGCGCAGGGTCCATGGCATGAAAAAGCTGACTCTTTAAGGGAATGGAAAATGAGACTCTTATTGGTTTAATTCACATTATGCTCAAAACACACCCATAACTCATTAAGAGAACAAACACAAAACTGCTAGACCATGCGCTTGGTGCAACGAATGTTTTTGCCTTCCTTAAAAAAGCACAAGTGAATTCGGACACACGACTGGCATCCATATTAGGATTTTTTTTTTTTCTAAAATTCTTACGACAGCTTAGAAAACGAAAGCAAAACCAAATCTCTGATATTTTAGTAGATTTAGAAACCCCGGCCGGACGCAAAAAGGTGTGGGTCTCTGTGGGTCTGTCTGTTGACAGTTCCACTACTTAATAACTCGCGGCTGATGCTTGAATATACTTGGGTAGCCGTTAATATAACTAAAGTCTATGTGTGGGAAGCACTGATCTAGTAAAATATTTTGTACTGTCATCATGGTAAAATTAGTTATTACTTGATTTTTACAACTATTTCATTTAATAATGTATAAATTTTTCTTCTTTGGTTAAGCAGAAATTGGGGGGGGAAATATACAGGGGGGGGGCTAATAATTTGGACTTCAACTGTATAATCTTTAATCTACTTGGTATTCCAGGTTCCTCCAGAAGAGATGACCTACCTGACCCGCATCCATTATAAAGCCCAGTCTGATGGCGTTTGGGGCGAACATGAGATCGACTACATCCTCTTCATGCAGAAAGACGTAGATCTGAATCCAGACCCCAACGAGATCCAGAGCCACTGCTACGTGTCCAAAGAAGAGCTGAAAGAGATCCTGGAGAAAGCCAAGAGGAAAGAGCTGCTGATCACGCCCTGGTTCAGCCTCATCGCTGAAACCTTCCTCTTCAAATGGTGGGAAAACCTCAGAAACCTCAAACAATTCATCGAGCACGACAGAATCCACCGCATGTAGGACACTAATGGACACTGCTGACTTACTAATGGACACTAAAAGGGATAGTTCACACAAAAATGAATATGTACTCAGTCTACTGTCCTTCAAGTGGTTCAAAACCTTTGAATTTCTTTATTCAGTTGAACATTAAATAAGAATTTAGAAAAAATGTTGGAAACCTGTAACCATTGACTTCCATAGTAGAAAAACAAATACTACAAAAGTCAATAGTTACAGGATTTGAGCTTTATTCAAAATATCTTCTTTTGTGTTCGACAGAGTAAGGAAACAAACAGGTTTGGAACAAGTAGACGATGAGTGAATGATGACAGAATTAAAACATGGTTTGGGTTCCTGTCTCCTGTTGAACACTAAAGATGTTTTGATGAATGCTGAAAACCAGTAACCTTTGACTTCCATATAGGAAAAACAAATACTATGGAAGTCAACGTTACAGGTTTTCAGCTTTCTTTAAAATATCTTCATTTGTGTTTGACAGAAGAAACAAACTCAAAGGTTTAAAACTAGTAAAGAGTGAGTGAAAAATGTGGGTGAACTGTCCCTTTAATAGGCCACTCCATTACAAGAAAAACAAAGACTGAACGTTTTTATCCTGAAGAGTCTTTGGTCAATCAGAGAGGTTTATTCTTAAAGTTCTTTATATAAATGTTTACTAGAACTTTATTACACTCGTATTACAAAGTGACGCAAGGAAATGTAAGTATTTAAAGAGACCGTTCACCCAAAACTGAAAATTCTGTCATTTACTCACTCTTTAATTGTTTCTTTTTTCTGTTGAACAAAAAAAAAGATAATTTGAAGAATGCTGAAAACCTGTAACCATTGAATTCTATAGCAATCGATTTTTCCTAGTATAGAAGTCAATGGTTACAGGATTTAAGCTTTCTCCCAAATATCTTCTGTTTTGCTCAAGAGAAGAAAGAAACTCATAACTGTTTACAATCACATGATGGTGAGTAAATAAAAATAGTAAAATTGGTGTGAACTATCCCTTTATGAAGGTTTTGCTAATTAACATTTTGTCTATTTAGTGTGGAGTGCCTAGTTTCATATCAGAGACTATGCATACGAGAGAATGTTTTGTGTAGATAAAACTATCAGGGCTTATTATGAAGTTTACAGTTGTGTTAATCTTTAGAGAACTACAATAAAATGTGATTTCTTTGTACTCTCGTGTGTCCAGACATTTATTTGACTATTTTTTTAGAAAAGTAATATGATCTGTGCATTCACACACATTATTCCCTCTCAGTTATTAAAACGATTTCAGTGTTAAAAGGTTTACAGCTTTTCCCTGTTTTTTCTGGAAACTGTTGTGAGTTTGCAGGAGAGACAAAACCGGGAGGATTTTCGGGTATCTTCAAAGCAGAATTCTTTAATAATAACTCTCCGTCGCTATAGCGTTCATCGAAAAATCTCTCAACTACTGCAGCTTGCACAATCAGTTTAGTGGGCAGTGCTAATTGGATGAAACAGAAACTGCCATTACAGGTGTAGCACAAAATATCTGGCCATTTGTTAGACAAAAGACAGCCGTGCCTGGAACTGATAATATGCATTACTTTGGAAACATGATACTGTATTTCTGTATTTCACACAGAGGCAGGACGGCTGTGCGATGTGGGGAAAATATCTAACTGCAATTTTTTATAAATTTTTGTTACAGATTTTTTGATTTCGATGTGATTTGCGACTTAATAGTCAAGCTTTACCTCAATAATCTTTATTGTAGCTTCTTGCTAAAATGCAGTGAGTGTTAGAAACTAAAAAGATAATAATCAAACATTCATTTTTAAATATTCAGATATTCATTACACAGATAAAACGACCTTACTTTTTTGTAAACAAGTTGAACTCTAGTTAGGGAGATCGTGTAGCAGCTTATACTACACGAAAAATAATCTGCCAATGGGGTAAGCAAAATAATCTTATGTCAAAAGGAAAAACAAGATTATTTAGCTTACCCCATTTTCAGATTATTTTGCTTTTTTTAAGGAAAAACTCACTTAATATTGGCATATTATTTCTGAAAATAAGACATTGTTTTGCTTGCCTAGAAAATTGTTCTTGATTTAAGATTTTTTAGATATTTGGACTAGAAACAAGACAATAAATCTAAATAAGGAAAGCATTTTTTGCGTTGTACTTCTATTTTTAAAATATATTTATTATCTGTTTTTGTCCTGTCTTTTTAATTCTGTTGCACTGTAGAAGCTTTTTGTTTGTCACTAAAACAAATTCCTCGTATGTGTGAACATACCTGGCATTAAAGCTCTGTTTGAGTTTGATAAAAAAAAAGAAGATATCGTAAATGGACGTCTCATTAATATTTATAACATAAGTTGTGCAAAAAAAAAGTTGCATAGTTGTAATATTAGTGGCCAAATGAAACTTGCTTCATAATATATTGAAGTGTCAGCAGTAGCACTGATTTAATTCATGTTTGTTGTTGTCCAGCAGATGGCAGCAAACCCTAACAACAACCATGTAAACATAAGAAAATAAGGTAACAGACTACTAAAACCGGCAAGAACATTTCAAGAAATAGGAATAGAAACGTTTCGTTCGCTCATATCTAGAGCCAGACAGAATCTGCGGACATTTTTAGCTATTTCTGCGCAGAATTTTGTAAAAAAATCTGCAGATTTATGCGGAATAATTTTAGAGGTATCATAACTAAAAACTTAATATATGACATAAAAAATTAGATCTATTTAACTTATTTAAATGCTTACAATCGCAAATACAATTAGAGTTATTTGTTAAAGCAAGTCTCTTATATATTTACTAAAATACAGAAAATAATACTTTACAAACTGTACTGTAAATAAATCATAAGAACATTTTAATATTGCTGTTATTATATCCCAATAATATTAGTGAATTGAATGTAAAAACTGAATACATATAAATTTACACACATTTACACAAGTAAATAAATAGACTGGGCTAAAAATCTGCAGAAATCAGTGTGGGCCTACTTAAATATTAAACATTAAAGTGTACTAAAACAATATGAAAATTGCAACCCATCAATACATAGCAATAAGCTGTTGCTCCATGTGGTGTGGATATATGCACTCAAAGCCTAATATTAGATCAAGCTTTCATAAAGAATCCCTTATTATCCTGTAAGACACCTGGTTTGTTAGTCTAAAATCTAAACTGAGAGCTGTCAATCAAGACAGTTTATAACTAAGACCATTTCTGACCCATGAACATTTTCTTCTTGTTAAACTATTTCATAACCATAACAAGAGGCAATTCATTCATAATTTAACGTTAATACAGCTCTCATAACATAACTTTTTGTCATTAAAAATGTAAAGCAAGAATTACATTACGACAATTGATGCCGTTTACATCCCTCAAATGAACCACTAACAACATAAAAGATTAATCTGAATAAATATTTAGGCTATTAGAAAATTTTAAACCTTTAAATTAATATTGAAGCACGTTTATTACACACTTACAGCATCATTTGCTTAAAATAGCTGTCATAATAATCAAAATGTGGACATTTTTGGATTCACAGAAACAGAAAACGGAAAATAGGCCTACGTAATGACCATTATTGTTTACCTCCATCAATATCAGTGATGCCCAAACTAGGGCCCGTTGGCCAAAGTTGGCTTATGGTAACCTTTGATTAGGCCTGTCATCCCATCTGAGAAGAGAGGAAGAATGATAGGGATGGTTTTGAGATTGGCAATTCACATGTAATGTAACCCATCGCTTGTTTTATAGTTGAAAGCTAACTGAAATTAAATATTTCAATTAAATTGTGTAAATTAATCAGATTTTGTTTAATTTTACATACGGTCATCCAACAATGCAGAGACTTTGCTCAGCAAATCAAGTCAAAGGCAGATTCTGCTTGACTACTGTATTGTACTCAGCATTGCAATCCACTGTTATAAATGTGATTGTTTTTGTTTTTATTTCAATAAATTTTCACTTAAGTTAAACTACATTAGATTATTTGATTTAATGTAATGTTTTCTGTTTATTTCTAAATATTATTAAATGAATTAGAAAAGTACCAATGGCTACCATAATGTAATATATTTAGGTATTTTTACCTTTGGCCCACGGCTCTCGGTTTTTGGCCCTTCATACAAAAAAGTTTGGGCACCCCTGGTCTATATAATCATGAACCGCTGACATTCATAAAATATTTATCTGAATTAATATGTTGCAAGGCAATTATATGCAATATAGAAGAAAATTAAAACGCTTAAAGTTAATATTTAAGCACAATATAGCAGCTTTCCTTAAAACTGCTGCCATAACATTATCAAGATGTGGACATTTTTGTATTCTCTGAAACTATGATAATAAAAAAATGTAAAACAGACATTGCGTTACGACAATTGTTATTGTTTACACCCCTCAAAATTTCTAATCCTGAACCACTGACATCATAAAAGATTAATCTGAATATATATGTAGACTATTAGACAATTAAAAACCTTCAAATTAATATTGAAGCACGTTTAATACATACTAACAGCACCATTTCCCTAAAATAGCTGTCATAATAATCAAAATGTGGACATTTTTGGATTCACAGAAACAGAAAATGGGAGGCCTACGTTATGACCATTATTGTTTACATCCTTTAAAATAGTCTATAATCACGAACCACTGACATTCATATAATATTTATCTGAATTAATATGTTGGAAGACAGTTATATGTAATATGGAAGAAAATTAAAACCTTTAAAGTTAATATTTAAGCACATTATAGCAGCATTTCCTTAAAACTGTTGTCATAGTATTAATTATCAGTATGTGGACATTTTATAATTCTCAAAAACAGGAAATACGTTAAGACCTTTCTTTAAAATGGTCTAAAATGCATGAACCACTGACATTCATAAAAGATTAGTCTGGAATAATAGGCTATGTTGTAAGATCTGTAATATGCAAGGAAATTAAAAACCTTAAAGTTAATGTTTAAGCACATTAATGCTACTTAAATCATTTCCTTCATTTAAGGCAGCCATCGTGTTTTTTTGTGTTCACACTATATATAATGCAGTCAGATGTGCACCGAATTATCCCAGCTGCTGTAGAAGAAACCCCCCCTCCTTTGTGCAGATGGATTTTCCCTAAGAGTGTTGATGGGGGAAGGGTGGGTAAAAGTGGAGTTTTCCAAGTATCTCCAGCAGGGGGCCTGCTGGATTAAAAATGCATGGAGAACATCATATAGAGCAGCAATCACATCAGCTGCTCATGTATTTTACATTGAGGTGTGATGTTCAAAAGCCTGTGTGTGTGCACGACCAGAAATAACATCTTGTTCCCTGAAAATGTCTTTTTTATAGAGGTATGAGACCACTAATGAGAATAAAATGTGTAAACTTGATAAGTTCGCCATTT
>CAIGQZ010035013.1:7325377-7335727 GCA_903798205.1 Danio tinwini | reverse complement strand
ATTAGCCCCCAATGTATATTTTCCCCCACTTTCTTTTAAAAGGAAATAATATTTTTTCAACACATTTCTAAACATAATAGTTTTAAAAAACTAAATATATACATAGCTGAAGTCAGAATTATTAGCCCCCCTTAAAATGTTTTTATTTTTAAATATTTGGCAAATCTTGAGTAACAGAGCAAGGAAATTTTCTCAGTATGTCCAGGGCTTAATTTGTGCCTGAACACTCCGCATCCGGCACCTCTGAAATCTGGTACGGCACCTAATTTTACTGATTCCCCTACTCAATTGCTCTCTCTCGTTTGTTGCTAGATCGGATACGTTTGCGGCCGGAAGCTAACAAGAATTATTTATGTTATTTATGAAATTTCCAATTTATTGTATTTTATTAACGTCTACCCCAACCCTAAACCCAACCATCACAGAAGCGTAAAAACAGTAGTTGTACCGAGTATTATTTATCTTATCTATTAAATTACCCAATGAATAGTGTTTTTTTTAACCCCTACCCCCACCCTAACCTAAAACCCAACCATCACAGTACTGTAAAAATATTAATTATTGTTATACAGTGCCATAAAAAAATGCCTCTGTATTAATGTGCATATCGCACTTCCGGCCGGCCGCATATCCAATCTAGACTTAACCCTCTCCTACCCTGTCCGCTGTTCACTTTCACTTTCTTCCTCGACTCCCCAACCCTCTTCACTTTTGTCCGCGACAGCCTCGCTTCGCTCACTTTCTTCCGCGACACCCCTGCCTCGCTCACTTTTGTCCGCAACACCTCTCCGCCATCCACTGCACCAACACTCCCTCCCACCCCCATGCTGTCCACATTCGTGCGCAACACCTTCTATCCTCGAGTAACATTCCAGATCCGTTACCCCGATCTGTTCCGGGACCTAGCAGTTCACAAACTAAGCACTGAGTTTGTCTGATAATATTTTTTCTTCTGGAGAAAGTCTTAGGGCGTACTCACACTATGCTATCCGAACCGTGCTCAGGCCCGTTTCCTGAATCGTTTGAGAAGTGTGAGTGCTATGAATCGGTTCACTTGGGCTCAGGCGCGGTACGCTTGCAGTGTGAGTGCAAGCGTGCCTGAACCCGAAACTGAAAGTGAGTGACTTATAAAAGGGATTGTTTGATATGGATTAATTAATCATTCGTACTGTTTAATGAACGCAATAAACATCGTAGTTTATTAAAGACGCAAACCCCTCACTACACAACAGCTGCGCCTTCAGCAAACCTCCTAATTCCTGCAGCACGAGGACTTTATGATTGTTTATAAGCGTCAAAAGTGGCTGATCTGTTCAGCAAAATATTAGACTGCGTGTCACTGCATATCAAACCACTAAAATACTATAACTAAAGAAATCTCCACTGTGCTGAGCGAGAGCGCTTACTGAACAGCGCATCATTGATGACGTAAGTGTGCCCAAGCCCGAATGTAATGTGAGTGTGGGCCATCGGGGGAGACGGGAGGGGGGACAAGCGTGCTTTGGCCTATGGTACATAGTGTGAGTACACCCTTATTTGTTTTATTTCGACTAGAATAAATCAATAATCAATAATACAAATCACACTAAACAACAGGTTACAGTAGAAATAACTGTAGGCGATAAACAGTCGTGCAAAATAGGGGCTGAGAGGGGGGTAGAGTGAGGTGGAGTTAACAGTTCTGAGGTAGAACGAGAGATATATACCAAATGTAAGATGATAAATAGTAGTACAAAGATAGTTCTGAGGCTGAACGAGAGATATATACAAGATGTATATAATTAGATGTGTTTTGCATAAAGTCCAGTCCATGTGTGTGTATGTATGGGTCAGTGCATGTGTGTGTTGAGGTTAGTAATGGAAAAAGCTTAGCATCATGACAACACATTTTGCAACAATTCACTTGTTCGTCAAACAATGTACAGATCATACATATTTAAAATCTCTTGCACCTCATGTTCACTATGGCAGCTAGCTCTCTGCAACTCTCACATGGTCGCCCACTGAAGCTAAGCAGGGCTGTGCCCGGTCAGTACCTGGATGGGAGACCACATGGGAAGGTTGCTGCCGGAAGTGGTGTTATGGGGGCGCCCATTCTGCGGTCTGTGTGGGTTCTAATGCTCCAGTATAGTGACGGGGACTCTATACTGCTCAGTGAGCGTCGTCTTTCGGATGAGACGTTAAACCGAGATCCTGACTCTCTGTGGTCATTAAAAATCCCAGAATGTCCTTCCAAAAAGAGTAGGGATTAACCCCGGCATCCTGGCCAAATCTGTCCATCATGGCCTCCTAACCATCCCCATATCATAATTGGCTTAATCACTCTGTCTTCTCTCTACCAATCAGCTGGTGTGCTGTCTGGCGCAAAATGGCTGCCGTCGCATCATCGAGGTGGATGCTGCACACTGGTGGTGGATGAGGAGATTCCCCCCATTGTGTAAAGCGCTTTGAGTACCCTGAAAAGCGCTATATAAATGTAAGGAATCATTATTATTATTATTATTATTATTATATTACTGATTTCTGCTGAACACAGGCTCTTTTTAACCAAGAGGAAGGGAAAGAGAGAGATGGAGAGGTAAAAAAAAAGTCCCACCCAGAGGACTAAGTGGCAGAAGTCCCAAGAGATGTGGAGGAAAAGTGCAAAAAGTAGCAGAAAACTAGTGCTTAGTTGTTATCTGACGATCCCAGACAGCTGTGCCTTCACCCACACAACCCTCCAGTAATTACCACTGACAGATAGAGACTCCCACACACACACACACAAACACACACACACAGCCAGAGCAAAAACACGACCACACATCCCTCCCTCTATACAGCCTTATTGTGTGCATTTAGCTCGAATCCTTTTTCATTTCAAGCATATGAGCGCTTCACAACAATAGTGGCTCATACTGTATGCAGATGCGAATGCTCCAGCAGGAATTGCATCATGTTAGCAGTTAGAAAAGAACAGTCCATTTTATTCATATGGAGATGACAGTAGTACAATGGTAAAAACACGGTGGAAGAAAAATAGGTGCTTTTGGATATGGAATATTATGATGTTGGTGGGTTGGTGTCATTTACATTTAAATACAATTTAAATTAGGGCTGAGCGATATTGCCAAAAATATATCATGATATCATGTTTCACATCATTCGGTATCGATGATTATTGAATATTTTTAACAATACAATTAGAAGTATTAGTATTTTTATTTTTTATTTTACTAAAGGCAAATAGTTTTAATAGTCAAAAACAAAAATCTCCTTAAAATAAAATAAACATAAGCGTTAAAGAGAAACTGTTGTTACAAAATGTTACAAAGTGTGGTCTCAATAATAATGATACAGTAAACTTGTGAATAAATTGTGATCAAATCTGAGCTTTCAAGTAAAGGAACTAGCCAACATGATTCAAATACATGCTGAACATTACAGATTGTGAAGACTGTATTACCCCATATGCTAAAAACTTTCAGATGGGTATCTAGTGGCTGGGATGCACAAGAAAAGAAACCAAAAAGCCACTCTGGCGACATCCTTGCATCCTTTTTTATTTACAATCTCGTCACTGCTGCTGTACGGCACTTATTTTAGCATGTGTTGTTATTCTGACCCGAAGTGGCGAGCGCATGCTTTTACAATGTGCTTTGCCTCTCCTGGCATCTCTCGTAACTAGGCGACCGTCAAGCGATTTCTCAGAGCATGACAAACGGACAAACTATTGCTGCAGCTCTGATACAAGTTTATAGAGAAAAGTAAAAAGCACTGGAGTGTTTGGGTGCTCTGTGTGTGTCTGCAGGTAATTTAGGGCATACTTACACTATGTACAGTTGTCTTGAACCAGGCCGAAGCACGCTCGTCCTCCCTTCTGTCTTCCCTGATGGCCTGCACTCACATTGCATTCGGGCCTGAACACGCTTATGTCATTGATGATGCGCTGTTCAGTTAAAAGAAGTGCTCTCGCTCAGCACACTGGAGATTTCTTTATATCGTTATATCGTTTTAGTGGTTTGGGATGCAGTGACATGCAGTCAAATGTTTCGCTGAACAGATCAGCCACTTTTGATGCTCATAACCAATCATAAAGTCCTCGTGCTGCAGGAATTAGGAGGTTTGCTAAAAATGCAGCTGTTGTGCAGCAAGGGGTTTGTGTCTTTAATAATCTACTACAGTTTGCGTTTATTAAACAGTAAGAATGATCAATAAATCCATATGAAACAGTCCCTTAAAAGTCATGTGTTGTCCTTAGTTTCGGGCTCAGGCGTGCTTTGCACTCACACTACAAGCGTACTGCCCCAAAGCCCAAGTGAACCGCGGTCTGGCACACCTCTTCCCTCGGGCCAGGGCCGGCCAACTGAACCTGGCCTCCAAGGCCCATGCTCAGGACCCACATTTTAATAAAACTATAGCCTTCGTACCGAAACTACATACCAATTTTTTTTTTTATCGTTATTGACAATGGAGTTCAGTCAATAAATACTGATAATGATTTTATCGCCCAACCCTATTTCAAATTGTAATAGTTGCAGAAGTAGTTGATGCAAAAATTAAATTCTTAAAATAACCAGTTCCTCATACTATTTAAAATTCGTAGCCTCAGGTAGGTTTCATTGTACATTTCAGATGAAAAATCCACTAGAGGGCGCTGTATATGTTTTTCCAAATCTAAAATATGTTACTTAGAGTACGTTTTATTGTGTTTTAGATACACATCATTTTTTACATTTCAGAGATTGGTTGAGTTGTGTTATGTCATGTTCAGACTGCATGATTTTAGCCCCGATTTTGATTGCCAACAGGTTTTGAAAAATCTCAGGCAAAGACCTGAAATCATTCACGTGAGTAACAATCACACAGTGTGAACTATCAAAGACGCCATCTGAGAGAATCATTCGCTCATTGTGGGAGTAACTCAGGCACAAGCTCATTTGCATTTAAAGAAACACATGCTTTTTTGTGTTTCCTTAAATGCAAATGAGCTGCTGTTCTCCCTCTCCTTCCTGCTTACCCTCCCCCACCCAACATATTGTAAAATGTGGTATAAAAGAGCCTTTTAAATCAATAGTTCTTATACCACTTATCTCAGTAATACTGCTCTGTATTCAGCTGTAATTGGACAAAACTCATATTACCAACCAAAGCCAGCCATGATGATTCAATATATCTAGCAGAATATCAATCCTCCTCTTTCTTGCTGGCCGGCTAATATTATCAGACTTAGTGACACTGCAATCACAGTGAATACTGAACACTGAAACACACAGGCTGTTCACAGCTTAGAGGACAGCATTTGATGCATGGCTTCTTGACCGTTAACACTCTGTTCAATACAATGAATGTTACTGCTAAAAACGCACATCACGTGATCACACACACGCACACACACACACACACACACTCTCTGTCATGCGCTGCAGTGTAGGCTATGTGCGCATCTGACTCTAAACTCTAAGCTTCAGCAGTCACCCCAGAGAGCAGTGCACATCGGTCAGTTCATCAAACATGTACCGCTGGATTGAATTTTACTATAGTTGTTAAACGTGATATTTAATTAATCTTGTCTCTATCTAACAACTCTTCTGTCTTTTGAATCTATCAGGTAACGCGTCACAGTGTCAGTGCACTGCTTCAATCTTTCACGTGTGTACCAAGTTTGTCGACACCATTATAACAACACAGATCATTCTGCCTATTCATGCCAGAGTTCCGCAGGAAAAGTGATTGATATTTATGATTTGGTTATGAGTAAAACAAAGACCATACGGGCCAGGTAGTTGAAACGGTAGGCTACAAATAATTAATTTATGAATTAATTAGTTATTCATAAACAATTAATTCACCGCCAGCTACAACAACGATGCCATCGTCCATCACGATGTTTCACATGATTTCGACATTACCCAAGTGAGTTTGCATGTTTCCTCGTGTTGGTGTGGGTTTCCTCCGGGTGCTCTGGTGACCCCCACAGTCCAAACACATGTGCTATAGGTAAATTGAATAAACTAAATTGACCGTAGTGTATGAGTCTGTGTGTGTTTCAATGTGAGTGTATATGGATGTTTCCCAGTACTGGGTTGCGGCTGGAAGGGCATCCGCTGTGTAAAACATATGCTGGATAACTTGGTGATTCAGTCTGCTGTGGCGACCCCTAATTAATAAAGGGACCAAAGCGAAAAGATAATCAGATTATTGAAATGCTACTACTGCGGCAGCATGGTGGCTTAGTGTTTAGCACTGTCACCTCACAGCAAGAAGGTCGCTAGTTCGAGCCTCGACTGGGCCAGTTGGCATTTCTGTGTGGAGTTTGCATGTTCTCCCAGTATTGGCTTGGGTTTCCTCCGGGTGCTCCGGTTTCCCCCACAGTCCAAAAATATTCAGTATAAGTGAGTTGGATGAACTAAATTGGCTGTAGTGTATGAGTGTGTGTGTGAATATAAGAGTGTATGGCTGTTTCCCAGTACTGGGCTGCGACTGGAAGAGCATCTGCTGTGTAAAACATATGCTGGGATAGTGTTTTTTTTCCATTTCGGCTTTAGTTTCCGTTAAATAAAGTGCAGTGCTGCAACTTTTTATCAAAACTATGTATTTGGACCAACAGTTTGTATTGCTTTTTGCTAATTCATGGTAGGAAAACATGACATGAGTAATCACCCAAGTGATGTTGATGTTTAGAGTGCATCAATTGAAGATGACTGATTTTGTTACTACAATTAACTGACCCTAACTGAGGATTATGATGCTGTTTTCTGACAGATTAATGGAACAGTGGAGACGGTGGGTTTGTTCTCATTACAGCATGATAGATTAATTACTTCAATGACCCCCGCTTTCTAAAATGACTACTGCTAATCTGTTGCCATAGCAACCTGGTTACGGTAAAGGATGCACACAATTTGAGCTTCTGAGTGGAGATTAAAGTGTGAATAGCTGAGGAGTGCTGTAAATTTCATTTACATTTTTAATCCCGAGGTTAATCTGCTGCCATGAATTTTTTTTGTAGGTAAGATGTGCTGCTTTTCATAAGCTGTGAACCGGCTTTTTTTTTTTTTGAACTGTTTTTTTTTTTTATTATAACAACACAAAATCAGAGATACATCAGAGATAGTCAGTAAGGATACAGATGGATACTTAAAACATTAGGGAGAAAGGGGAAGGAAAGAAAAAATAAATAAATAAATAAATAAATTAAATGAAGACATTTGCACAGTTTTCTTTTTAAACAATATATATTGTGTTGAAGTTATATATAAAAATATATAAAAATAAATAAATTTATAAAAAAATAAAAATAATAAAAAATATAAAAGAAAGGGAGGGGGTGGGAGGGGACAATTGGGAGACGTCTCATATACTTATCGTGTATGTAATGTAGCTGTTTATTGAATCTATGTTTTATGTTTAAAGTTAGTCATGTATAATTGTTAGAATTGGGTTCCATCTTGCTTCAAATATATTCATCTGAAGTCTAAGCCAATATGTTATTCTTTCTATTTCATAAATTTCTCTAATTCTTCTGATCCATTGTTCATACGTAGGTGGGTCTGATCTGAGCCAGTTAGACGTAATACATTTTAGTGCTGCAGAGAGCAATATTTGAAATAAATAAATACTTCTTCTTTCCCCCATGCTCTCAGGCACCATACCCAGGACTGCCACAGTAGGTTCAAAGGGAATATCAATACAAAATATGTCTCCAAGTACCTTATAGATATCATTCCAGAATTGCTGTAGTTTTGGGCAATACCAAAAGATATAAGAGTGGTTCCCTAAATGATCACCACATTCTCTCCAGCATCTATTAGATGAGCCTATTGTTTGCTACAATTTATGGGGTACGGAAATATCTTGTGATGATTTTCCATTTAAATTCTCTCCAAACATTTGAGTTTGTGACTTTATGAGCTTCTGAGCATATATCAATCCAGTTTCTTATGTAATCTCTACCTGCATTTCAGCCTCCCATCGTTCTTTATATGCAAAAGAAGTGTTATATTGATAATATGATAACAGACTTTTATATAGTTTAGAAATAATTTGCTTGCCAGTAGTCCCCATCTGTATTTTCATCATTAACTTCTCTGTTTCATTTGGATTGATGCTATTCTCCCATTCTTTATGTTTTGTAAGATAATCTCTTATTCGTAAATATCTGTAGAAATCTTGGTAATTGAAATTCTTCTACTAATTGTTCGAATGATTTTAAATTTTGTTTGTCGATAAGCTGATATATGAAATTTTGTCCATTATTTGACCAATTTGTGAACCGGCTTTTTATAGCTGTTCCTAAACATGATATAACTGTAAAAGTGTTTTCCTCAGAGACTGTGCTCTCTAAAAGAAGGGTCAGGGATGAAGGCTGCAAATGTCGCCGGCTTTTTCATAGTCGACAAGAATCATGGGGTGGACCATCTGTTCCTCTGTTTTCGTTCCACACAGCAGCCATGCAAAGACAAGACTGGGGCTTTAAAGGAACAGCGCAGCCAAACATGAAAATGATGATGTCATTGTGTACTCACACATGTGTTGAAGAATCTTAATGCATATCTTAACGATACTACACACTGTTAATTATTACCTGTAGAATCTACAGTAACTTACTGGCAGCACTTAAACAGTAACTTGCTGTAATTGAAATTTACATTTACAGCATCATTTGTCTTGCTCTGTATGCATTTACAATATTGTGTGCATATCTTTACTGTAAAATATGCAGTAATTTTCACAATGCAACTTAAAAATATAGTAACATACTGCATTTCTGTTCTACAGTAAAATACAGTTCACATTACAGTTAAATAATGTGTCGTTTAAAAAAATACATCATTAACAGTGCACTGTCAGAAATTAAGGGGGAAAAAACAGTCATTTTCAAAATGTACAAGAAATAGTTACAAGCAATTTGAATTTAACCATCTGCTAGTTTGTTTTATTTTTTAAGATCCAGGGTAAACTATCTGCTGCTGCTTTCAGTAGTGTGGCAATAAATGTCTTGTAAAATAGTATTTAAACTCACATTGGTAACGATTAACTCTGAATAAAGCACATAATCAGTACCTGAGGTGATCATTGTCATAGTAGTTTATGCTGTTGTTCTGACACAATGTCGCAGAAATAGAAAGCATTTATAAAATAGAAATTTTGAGGGTCGCTGTCTCAGATGGTTAGGAAAAAACTTCTGTCATGAACACTCTCGGGATTTAGTATGGTAATGACTATGTATATGTCAATGTTGATGCATTTGGTTTTGGCGGTATAGATCTGCTACGCTGCTGCTGCTGCTTTGATTATTATGGCAGGGCAAGTACTGAGATCTGCTACTGCCAGTATATACACAGACATGCTGTCTGAGAATAGAACAATTTGCTGCTGTAATCCCTTTAGCAGATCTAACAGGTGGAGCTGGGGTGAAGGAGGGTCTCCGAAAACACGACAAAGCTTAACAGCGTAATATGACACAGAGCATTTAAACTGCTGAGGAGCAAGCGCATTGGCTGTCGAGGTGAGAGCAACCAATGTCCTGCACCATGTAGTTAATGATGCAGGAGCAGATTAGATGACTTATCAGCCTGTGCGCGCATAGAGTTTCATGGCAGAAATTTAACTTCTTTTAACATAGAAAAGATGCCTTTTATCCCATGTCGCTGTGCTGTGTTGCTTGTTTTTAGGACACAGTGTTACTAATATGCACTGTTAGGTACTAATATGCACTTTTTGAATATAATATATGCTCTTTAGGTGCTAATATGTATCTTTAAGATACCAGTATGGATCTTTAAGGTACCAGTATGGATCTTTAAGGGACAAATATGGATCTTTAAGGTACCAGTATGGATCTTAAAGGTACCAATATAAATCTTAAAGGTACCAATATGGATCTTAAAGGTACTAGTATGGATCTTAAAGGTACCAATATAGATTTTAAAGGTACTAGTATGCACTTTAAAGGTACCAGTATGGATGTTTTGGGTACCAGTAGGGACCTTTTCATTACAAAAGTGTGCCTTTTGAAAAGGGACAGTGACCACTTGTTTAGCTTTATTTCTGAGGGTGTAATTTATTAAATCCCAGTCATAAGTTATTCCATATTCGATTTGAGATTTTGGGAAGATAATAAATGTCCACAATATTCAACAGGAATAAATAAATAAACGTAAATGTAAAAGGGATTTAATTTATTTATTCAGCTAAATATTCATATTTTATTGCATTTTAGATTAAAGTTTTATATAATTCACAACATGCTGTTGAATGATAAGAAATACCTCAAGACATGTTCAATCTATTTAATATTTTGATATTAAATACTATTTAATATATTATATTATATTATATTATATTATATTATATTATATTATATTA
>CAIGQZ010035013.1:7311753-7325367 GCA_903798205.1 Danio tinwini | reverse complement strand
TATATTATATTATATTATATTATATTATATTATATTATATTATATTATATTATATAAGCATCCATTTTGGTGACGCAGTGGCGCAGTAGGTAGTGCTGTCGCCTCACAGCAAGAAGGTCGCTGGTTCGAGCCTCGGCTGGGTCAGTTGGCGTTTCTTTGTGGAGTTTGCATGTTCTCCCTGTGTTGGCGTGGGTTTCCCCCACAGTCCAAAGACATGCGGTACAGGTGAATTGGGTAGGCTAAATTGTCTGTAGTGTATCAGTGTGAATGAGTGTGTGTGGATGCTTCCCAGAGATGGGTTGTGGCTGGAAGGGCATCCGCTGCGTAAAATCGTGCTGGATAAGTTGGCGGTACATTCCGCTGTGGCGACCCCGGATTAATAAAGGGACTAAGCTGAAAAGAAAATGAATGAATGAATGAAAGCATCCGTTTTATTTAATCTATCTAATGTAATATTTCTAAGTCATTTAGACTCATTTAAGCTTCCATTTCAAATACATATATAGTTATAAAAACAAATACATAAAACAGATTTTCTGGTATGTTTCTTTTTAATAACCCCACATTTGTGTATTCAGTCATTCAATCCTTTTCAGTAATTTCAGTAAATGTAAATGTCATTTCTAGGATTTCCTCTCTCTTAAATTTGCTTCTTGACACTGACTTTGCTGAACATATGGTGAATTTCTCACACGGCTGCACACAGATTTAGTTCACACACACATACACACACACACACTTGCATGTATATACACACTGAGGTCTGATGGGAAGGTATAAATAGTCTCACCCCGCATGGTTAACATCTTCATTTCACATCTTTTAGGTATCCTGCAACTGCTCTGTGACAAAAAACACCTACAGGAATGTAATGTTTTGGCACCGGGCCCACAGAAAACACCCGTCCTATATTTAAAACCTGTCAGACCATAATTAAGGCTTCAGACGTGATACATGGTGTGTTTTCCTAAGCCATTATTCATCCACGAGTCCTGACTGCAGGGTATTTTTTACAGCATTTCACTGTGCAGTTTGTTATTACATTACACTTAGATGTTATACAACCAGAATAATACAAATGTATAGATTTTAAAGTATCTGAATGTATTCATTATTACCCATAATTACATTCAGATGTTCTATAATCAGTATTTTTTACTTCACAGCTGATATTAAATGCAGAAAATGTATTATTTATGTAGAAAAATCCATACGTTTGGCCCAGATCTCCCTTGATTGCAAATACACAAAGCTGAAGCTGTTCAGGACTAATCAAATTGACTATTATTTGATGAGAAACTGTAGTATTGGCTGAAGGGAATAAAACCGTTTATCCATTTAGGCGACAACTACAAGGTTTACATGTTTATATCAGTTTTATATCTTCTAAATGCGAATTTTGTCACTGTTTTGGAGCACCCTAGCTTATGGATGTCTTAAAAATGAAGAATACTAATACTAACATCAAAATAACTTTATATTAATTTCATGAGACCTTTAAATAAACTGGATGTGGATCCTCACTGCTGTTGTCAGCCGACTGGTTACATCCACGCATGTAGCAGAATAACAATAAAGCTCAACTCAACTTGTCCTCTTGTCGTTTCCAAAAGTAGTTAGAAATTTGCATCCATACTTGTATATATATATTTATGCACTCACTGTCGTCATATTTCTTCGATGTACAGCTCTTGGCCCTGCCAAAGCATTGGCACTGTTGCTTTCTGTTACCCAGATTCTTTTGACAATTTAATTTTGGTTTCCATGGAAACAAATTAGCACATGAAAATGGATTCGAGCTAATCCATAATGAAGGACTGTGTGTGGTTTTTTTAGCTTGCGTTGAAGTCGTTGCAGTGGAGAAAGCAATCATCTGAATGCCACTAATGAACATGTGCCACAAATTCAGTGACGTGAGCTTATTTACTCCAGCAACATCGATCTCCCTTTGCCCATTATCTCTCCAGGGTTTCCTCCTGATTCCACACAGCTCTGATTTCATCTCCAGAGACAAAATGAGCTCCTTAATACGAGCCTCCTCAGCAAGACCCTGTTTGACGGAGGGCACAGAAGCACTCTCCAACCCGCTGTGAGAGCCAGAATCAAAGAAACGAGGTAAAAAAAACACACAGTGTCATGTGGCTCATGACCTGTGTAATGCTGCTTTTTCACTGCTGCCTCTGTGGTTTGCCTGTTCTTTTTGTGTATGTGGTGCTCGAGCCCAACCTCCACATCGCTTTTATCTTCTGCCTCTTGCTTTCAGAGTGCTTTCATCTCTGATGTTCACACACACAGCATCTTCAACTGCCATCTAAGTGAGCAAAACACAAAAGAAACCAAAGATCTCGTTGATAAAAAATGACCTTGCACTAGTGTGTCTGTTAAAGTTTGGCAAGCTAAAGAAATCCCTGCTAAGGCTACTTTTTTACAGAAGTGCGTTTTCATTTTAAATGATATTCATTTTCTATGTAATTTTTGCCACTAGAGGGTGCTTGTTCACAACAAACAAATGCATAGTTTGATCACAGGAGTTGTGGTCTTCTTTACATCCTACAGGACTCTTGCAGAAGAAATGATGGTGGATGAGTATTAGCAAAGTACCTTTAAGGCAAGTCATTTCCCTCGGTGGGCATTTTTGAAACACCTCCCGGCTACTTTACTCGGGCATTCTGTCTGAAAGGGGAAACATCAAATTCTCCAAAACTGTTTGCGATTACATTACATATTTGGAGTCACCAATAAAAGTAAGTAACAGCTGTCTCATAAGTTTCCTTTTTAAATGTTCAAATCAGACAAAATTGCATTTTTTTAGGTTGCTCAAGGAACAAGATCACGACACCAACCTCATTTATGGCCGTTCTACACATGATCATCCTCTGGATAATGCTTCGTCAGATCGCTCTGCTCTTCTGAAAGTAATTCACAACTTGATCTTGATGGCGAATCTCCTCCAGAAATGACAGCAGCTCTTTGTTTACAAGTTTGTGGGCGTTTAAGTAGTTGCTGTCATATGATGTGCGCTTGACAGGATGGATTGTACCTCGCATTCATTTCATACAGATTACAAAGCCAAAAAAACTTTTGTTTTCAAGGGTTGTTGGTTTATTTAAAAGTACAGATGTCAAGCATTATCTTGATATATTTCTTATGTCTGTGAAGCAAGTATTCACTGAGATTCCAGTGCATTTGTTGACCACCAAGCTGCACACGTCAGGTCCGAGCTTCTGTCTATAGCGATTCATGATTGGCTCCTGTACTAGTAGGCAGGGCTTCATTCACCAAATTGAGCGTTACACTTTTCCTATTCAAAACTATACGAGTGACACGTCTTGTGTATTCTAGAGTCTTTGGTATTATCATGTTAGTATGAAGCAGAGTATGGCTGATGACCAGAAAAGAAGAGAAAGCTGAAGCTATTGCTAATGAAAATTAAGCACAAGGCAACACAGCAGAGCTTTTATTATACCGCAATCCACCATTTCTGTTTATTTGTAAAGCTGAAAAAATGTGGATGAAGCGGAAAGTTGTGAAGTATCATTATTTGCAAGTGCTGTAATATAGCTTCTCCAACTATCATTTGGAAAAAAAATCATGATTTAGTTCTTTGGGAACCTATAGGATTGTTGGAAAAGAAGCATTGCTAACAAAATGAAAGAAGATTGACAAATGGTTAAAGGCATAGCTGAAATGAAAAACACCATGATAACTTTGTCCTAAATGACTGACAGTGCCGCCTTAAATGACTGATAGCTCCATCCAAAAGAGATTCCATGTGACTAGAAGTGAAGGGCAGAGGTAAGGTTATGATATTTGCAACCCAGGCTCTTTCTGAAAATGTACACCTATATACATTTCTGGAGAGCATCAAATACATCCCAGGAGTTTTTTGCAGTTTTTGTTTCCACAAATCCACCAGAGGCCTCTGTGTACGCTTTTTGAGATCTTGTATTTCTCTCGTAAGTGCATTTCGTGTCTGCTTTTCACATGTAAATCCACCAGAGGCCACTGTCAACTGACTGACTGACCGATTGATTGACTGACTGACCCACCCTCTTTCTTCTCTAAACCCAACCAACAGTGTTTTCAAAAGCAATCCAGAAAAAAAAGCCCTTGCCTGATTTTTACCACATTTCAGAAATAACCACATTCTCACCCTGTTATTTACTTGTTTAATTTATTTTTTGGCTTTTGTTTTTGTCTTACTGGAACCATTCTTTGCCAGACTCGAACCCCGTCCACCGACATACACGGCAAGCCACTTGACAATCTAGTAACATTGAAAAAAGCTGTCCATACGGAGATAAGCAGTCTGCTGGTAAGCCAGAAAAGGAATAGCATCATACCGCCCCTAAGTGTCCGTTTTAAAGACTAAATGCAGCCATACGTACCTCTGGCTACATAATTTGTGATCTCCAGAAATGTACATATGTTGGATATTTGATTAAATTTTCTGAAAGCAAATCATTTTTACAAAATAATGAAGTGCACAGATGCATCGATTGTAGCAAGCACTACTATATACATATGAAAATAAGAAGAGCAAATTTTGATTTCATGGTGACTTCAATTGAAACTTCTTTAAGCACAGTTTGTGACGGCAGTATGAAACCAGCTAATAAATGCCTCTTCATTTGCGAAATTGTGATGAGGTGTCAAGCTGATGATAACAAGCAGCAGATAAGCTCTAGGCTTTCACTCTGCATGTGAATCAGGCTTCGTGAACAGCACAGCTTCTCAATTTTTTTGTAAAGAAAAGTGCTGGAAATTATGGATTGATGTAACAATAGTCTTTTATGCGGTGGATGTTTTCCAAAGAAAGACACAGCTTTGCAGGTCAATAAAGCAGAGAAGTACTGCCAGTAGTTTCATTTACAAAATCTAGAAAACAAATCCTAAACTAGAGTAAAGTGATGATTTCTGGAAAGATTGTTGGATGATGTTGCTTGTCTACTTTCCTATTGAGAATGGGAATTGAAATTGTATCTGTATCGCTAATCACTGTAGTTGCATTGTGCTTCACCTGGTTTCCCTTTGACGGCATCATAGCTCAAAGTTGCTCTGTCCATCAACACCAACACCCAGGGAATTTGAAAGTAACCACAAAGCAATATTGGGATGCAATACCAACCAGGGCGTTACAGTGGCGCAGTGGATAGCAAGATCGCCTGACCAGAAGAAGGTCGCTGGTTTGAGCCTTGGCTGGGTCAGTTGGCATTTCTGTGTGGAGCTTGCATGTTCTCCCTGTGTTCGCGTGGGTTTCCTCCAGGTGCTCCGGTTTCCCCCACAGTTCAAAGACATGTGGTATTAGTGAATTGAATAAGTAGTGTATGTGTGTGAAAGAGTGTGCATGGATGTTTCCCAGTATAGGGATGCAGCTAAAAGGGCATCCGCTGCTTAAAACATATGCTGGTTAAGTTGTCGGTTCATTCCGCTGTGGCAACCTCTTTTTTTAATAAAGGGTCTAAGCCGAAAAGAAAATGAATGAATGAATGAATGAACAACACTTTTGGCAAATGCACCCCTGAATTTTTTTTTACATAACTCAGGGGCCTTATTAAAAATCCCCCCATATAGCATTAAATAGTGCATTATTTGAGGGAGCAGCCATTTGTTGCGGTGTCCGAAACCATAGTGAATAACTCTATCAATCCCACAACCAATGTATATACAGTATACACTCACCGGTCACTTTAATAGGTACACCTTACTAGTACCAGGTTGGACCCACTCTTGCTTTCAGAGCTGCCTTATTCCTTCGTGGCATGGATTCAACAAAGTACTGGAAGTATTCCTCTGAGATTTCAGTCTATATTGGCATGATAGCAACACACTGCAGATTTGTCGGCTGCACATCCATGATGCAAATCTCCCGTTCCCCCACATCCCAAGGTGCTCTATTGGATTGAGATCTGGTGACTGTGAAGGCCATTTGAGTTCAGTCTGAAATGATTCACGTTTTATAACATGGTGCGTTATCCTGCTGTAAGTAGCCATTAGAAGATGGATACACTGTGGTCATAAAGGGATGGACAGGGTCAGCAACAATACTCAGGTAGGCTGTGGCGTTGAATTGGTACTAATTGGCCCAAAGTGTGCCAAGAAAATTTCCCCTCACCTCTGGCATCAACAAGGCAAGTGCCGCTCACATGATATTAACCCTTTTGCGGATCATTCTCTGTAAACCCTAGAGATGGTTGTGCATGAAAATCCCAGTAGATCGGCAGTTTCTGAAATACTCAGGCCAGCCCGTCTGACACCAACAACCATTCCATGTTCAAAGTCACTTAAATCCCCTTTCTTTTCCATTCTGATACTCGGTTTGAGCTGCAGCAGATCATCTTGACCATTTTTGCGTTGATAAGCAGTTGGTCGTGTGTACCTAATAAAGTGGTCGGTGAGTGTATATATTGTATATACTTTCAAGCAGCTACATACATACAAGCAGATATAGCTTTACTAGTTCAGTTCCTTTATATGTAGCTTGTCACATTTTCAAACCTCTTCCTGAAAACTGATGCAAGTGTGGGTTTATTCACACATACGCAGACATAATCCCACTCTCCTCAAAATACCAAATCCATCTGAGTCAACATCTCTAATCTTGCCACTTTTTTCCTTCTCTCCTGCATTATATCAAGAGGCTTGGACGGGGATGTTGCTGACAGCTGAGACAGAACAAATCCCAGCAGAGCGCAGGATAAGATTAGTACACAATCAGGTGGGCTTCATTTTATGTCCATGATAACAGGCAGTGGTCCAGCCGGTCCCTGTGGTGACCGCAGAGAGGGCAAATCTGTATCTCTTGCCTTGAGGCTCTGCAGCTGCTGCCCCTGTTTCCAGTGGTGACGTTATATACGTTATACATCTCCCAAAAGAGCTTCCTGCTTTTCCATTGGCTGATAGAATGCATGAGTCATCATAGCCCTTTGTCTCTATTATCAAGCCTGCAGGGTTAGTTGAGTTGACCTGTCTGGAAAAGGCTAATTAGTGACTATAGTCCCCTGTTTGTTCATCTGTTGTAGCATAAAACTCTCTTATGATTGGACAGGATTGCTTTGTTAATACTCTGTAATTATGAGGTTGTTGAAGAACTTTAATGGAAGAGAGCTATTTTGTGGAGCTACAACGCCAAATCAGAAAAGGTTGGGGTAGTATAAAAAACGCAAGGGGCGTCCCTGGAAAAGAAGGCAGCATGTTGTGCTCAAAAATCTCTATGTACTTTTCAGCATTAATGGTGCCATCACAAAAGTGCAAGTTACCAAGGGCACTGACACAACCTCATACCATGACAGACCCTGGCTTCTGATAACAGTCTGGATGATCCTTTTCTGCTGGATCTGGAGCACACAGCATCCATTTCTCCCAAAAAAATACCTGAAATACTGATTCATCTGATCACAGTACACATTTCCACTGTGTGATGGTCCATCCCAGATGCCTCCGAGCCCAGAGAAAGTCAACGGCGCTTCTGGACACTGTTAACATAGGGCTTTCTTTTTGCATAGTACATTTGTGGATGTGACTATGTATTGTGGTACTTGACTAATTATGTACATGTGGTACCCATGTGGTAATATCGCTTATAGATGGATGACAATTCTTGATTTGAGATCATGGTTGTTCAGCTTAGGCTTGCCCCCTTGTCCTTTACACACGGAAATTCCTCCAGATTCCTTGAATCTTTTAATTATGCTCTGCATTGTTGAAGGTGAAATGTCCAAACGTGTTCCTATCTTTCTTTAAGGAAGATTTTTTAAAAAACATTTCTATAATCCTTGGTTCATATTTACTCCTAAAGGACTAGACTTTTCTTGGATGCTGCTTCTGTACCAAATCATAATAACAATCACCTGTTGACCTCACCTGTTTAACCAATTTACCTGATTAATAGCCCAATATTTCTCCTGTCCCAACTTTTTTTTATAAAGTTGATCAGACAAAACATGAAATATTTCAAGTCAAGTCAAAGTCAATTTGGAAATCACTACTTTCTTTGGTTATTTCTATAATTTCCATACTGTTCCAAATTTTCAGATTTGGGATTGTAGTTGTCTGTGTTTTTGTTGCTATTTTTATTAAAAGCCATATTTCGAAAAATGTTTATGTGGCATTATATATATAAAAAAATAATAATTATATATATATATATATATATATATATATATATATATATAAAATATACTCTGGTTTTGAGTGTTTTATATGCATTTGGTAAGGTGTGTGTGGTGATTTGAAACGTTGGTATTCAGTTTCTACGATGTTTTGCATGTTTTATAAGTGGCTCCATTCACATAAGAGAGCATAAGTGCTTATCTTTTTTACAAATGTGCTAGAGGAATTAAAGCCTGCTTTAAAGGGGACCTATTATGCAAAAATCACTTTTAAAGAGGGTTTAAACACATTTGTTTGGCAGCAGTCAATATAATCAGCTTCTAATGATAAAAATGAATTGATTCTATTTTTTATAATCACATTCTCCCTTTGTACGTGTCATCAGAGGAGGAAAGCCCTCTAGTGACCATCTCTCCCTCATTGGCATAGTATGTTAGTCTTGTTTTTGAATCTGCCACTATGCTGCACAATCTGGTCTGTCAATCATATGGTCTGTTTTAGGGAGGTTTTTCGGTACCCTTTTGGACTTATCAGGTACAAAACAAGAGCCTTGCTATACATGAAGGATGACTGACATCTTATAGGTCCATAAATTCCACTAAAGTTTTAATATAAACTGGAATGAAATTATGCATTTAACTGAGTATTTTGATCACAAGCAAGGCATAATATAATAAAGACCATAACATTTTATGTCCCTTTTACGCCTGTAAAATCTAAACTTCAAAGACTTTAACAAGCACCCAGATCATTTTCAGCTTCCAAAGACTCACAATTTAATTAAGGCTCTGTTCTTTTGTAGTGCAAGACCTTGGAGAAGAAAATAGGACACCCATGTTTTCATCTTGTAAATAATGTCACGCTATTAGGCTAAGCATACATCTCTGTGGTTACGTGTCACTTCCCATTAGTGTGTAGTGTGGGATGTTGTGAGAGAGAGAGAGAGAGTGTGTGTGTGTGTGTGTGTGTGTGTGTGTGTGTGTGTGTGTGTGTGTGTGTGTGTGTGTGTGTGTGTGTGTGTGTGTGTGTGTGTGTTTAGTCTCAAATAAGGTGGCAGTACCCATTGACTTGCATTTCAACCAAGGGCTATGGTTTCTGAATTATGTATTTATTTTATTTGTATGTGTGTTCTACTAAAGGAAAAGTCTTTATATCTTTGGCTGGCCTGTGGGTAATTTAAATCTAAGCCACACTTGTATTTTTGGATGTCATAGCACTATTGTGTTCCACACATTTGTGCTGTTATTTAACTAAACTGAAATGTTAAATAGGAATTAGTTCTACAATATGGGAATGAGGTCGGCACGGTTAGCACTTTCGCCTCACAGCAAGAGGGTCGCTGGTTCGAGTCTTTGCTGGGTCAGTTGGCATTTCTGTGTGGAGTTTGCATGTTCTCCTCGTGTTGGCGTGGGTTTCCTCCGGTTGCTCCAGTTTCCCCCACAGTCCAAACACATGCGATATAGGTGAATTGGATTTATTTTATTTTTATTGTTATTATTTACAACAATAATAAGCTATAATATTGTTATTTTACTTATAGCTTTGCATGTTTTACTTCACTGACTATTTGTCGACTAATTATTTTGGCAGTTTGATCCAATGGTGTGACAATAAACAGATGTTAAGCATCATGGTTGATTACATCTGGTTATTTATCATCTTGAAGGTCAAGTCAACCTCCTACTAAATTCCATTTAGTATAAATAATGTAGCAAAAGGGCTACATGGTGGCTTAGTGGTTTGCACTGTCATTTCACTGCAAGAAGGTCGCTGGTTCAAGTCCCGGCTGGGTCAGGTAACATTTCTGTGTGGAGTTTGCTTGTTCTTCTCGTGTTAGTATGGGTTTCTTCCACAGTCCAAACACATGCGCTATAGGTGAATTGGATTAACTAAATTGGCCGTAGTGTGTGTGTGTGTGTGTGTGTGTGTGTGTGTGTGTGAATGCAAGAGTGTATGGGTGTTTTCTAATACTAGGTTGAGGCTGGATACACAGCCGAGATATTACACCGCAATAATAAATAAATATAATAACGAGCCATGGTCGACTCGAGCTTAAACAAACCTTGTCGTTGTCTTGATAAACAGCCACAAAGCCAAGAAGAAGAGCAGAATCTACCCTGTGCCCCGTTGTTGTTTACAAGGCCGTCTGAAGTGCGAGCGTTTTCGCTTTCTCGCGTGCTCTCGCCACGCGTCTATATTTGAAATAACCAATTTCTTGAGCTGATGATAATAACGTGTGCATGATTACTGAAGTGCTTCTTACACCCCATCCTTTAAGGAACGGACAAACATGAGAGTGAAGCACGAAAAAACAAAGGAGAAGCCAGAAAAAAACAACGTATCATCACCTTTTGGACTATTATGAACTCAGAATGACAGAATTACTTTTTAACAGAGGTTACATGTGCTGGTGAAGATTATAGACACAAATGAAAGGTTTACACTGACTGTGGGCTATATGTTGAGTTTTTTTTTTAAACCAAATAAGGACTAAATGTATACTGTGTGTAGTTTTTCTGTAATTGATAACATATCTTGTATGTAAGGGTCTGTATGTGTTCATATATGTTGCATTTATTTATTTATTTTACATAATTGCAGACGTTACACTATGATTGATCTGCAGTTATAATCAAATCATGTTCATAGAAAGGTTAGTAATGAACATTTGTACACAAGTATGCCTATAAAGCATCTGTTTTGTGAGAAGTGCTTCGCATATGGTAAGTGAACAATCCGTACAGTTTACTTTGACCTTTCCTCCAGCGAGAATGACATTGACTGAAACTTTCTGTCGTACACCGCGCCATTGGTACCCTTTTGACAGTGGAAACGCAAGCCTGATAAAGGTGACCCAAACCGACCCCTATCGTACCGTACTGTACCACTCAGTGTAAACAGGCCATTAGTTACTTGAAGACGACAGGTTAAAATTGATGCAGAGGAACTGGACTATTCATTGTCTTCAATTGTCATTGTCAAGAACTTGGGTCAGCTTACTTATTTTATGTATTAGAGTCATCTAATACATTGGCGAGCCACCCAAGAATGATTAAGCCAAATGCAGCAAAATTTAACACCCTGGTCTGTTAATGTTTTCACTTTTTTTGGTCATTTTATTCAACCTGCACTCTATAAAATATCCGTAAATTAGCAGCTTTCCGTATTTTATGATTCATGTTTTTACTTTTTATTTGTCCCTGTTTATTTATGCTTTTGAATTGCATTTAATATTTTTTCCAACAACTTTTAATCTTAAAATGATTTGAAAAAGTGACTTTTATTATAACTTTTAATAGTTTAAAATGCTATATTGTCTGTGGTGTTGTATATTATGCTACAAAAACCGTGTAATAAACTGACAGCACATTTTCTGTTATTTTACAGACTTTTCTATATATCATTTCTTATAAATTATATTATTTCAAATGACTAAAATGTCAATAGTCACTTTGTTAAACTGTAGAATTGAATTTTCAGCATCAAAAGTGGACAGAGCAAAGATCAACATCCCATAATGCAAATCACAACCGTAAATAAACACATGTGAATCCTAAAATACAGAAACTGTTAATTACCATATATTTTTTTTACGGTGCACTTGCATGTTTATCATTTATTAATGATCAGTTATAATTGTATTAACTTTGTTTTCGTCAATTGTTTTTTTTTCTCGCACCTTTTACACGAGATTTCACACTGTGCGGTTAACGCAGCAGAAACACACGTGAGTCTGTGATCTCACACTGTGACTCAGACAGGAAGCTTGTTTTCATCCCTCTATCTGTGCTGAAAGAGACCATCCCCCCTTCACTGGGACAAGCTAAAAAAGAGGCAGATGCTGAAATATTTGTGTCTTTTATTCCTCACCATAGTGACAAGCAGATCTGCAGCTGGGTAACATTCACGGTTCAGAAGCATGATTATTATTTGCTTGTTAGACCATATGTTTGACTCTGCAGCAGCTATAAACACCTGGCTATTAGTAAATGTCCATGTAAAGCCTGGTAAAACAACATTATATTACACTTTTATTGATTTAGATTTTGAATTGATATTGATTAGCAAGGACGTTTTTCACATCATGAAGTCAAAATTTGACGGAACAAGACATGAACCAACGCAAGGCGACAACACCGTTGGGTTTCGTTAGCTCTAGTTGTTTGCCATTGGCTTAGTGTGTATGGGCTTTAAGGCTGGTTTATACTTCTGCGTTGCGCAATTGTCATGACCCACATGGATTTATGCTTTTGCGTGTTGTTTGTGTTGCTCTGCAGTAACACTTCTGAAACACTAGCTGGCAGTAGGTCTTTATGTTCCTCTGTGTCTGAACGCTACCTTAATGTGCAAGTAGCTCAAACTCGTTTATTTAGAGGCGGGAACCGGCAGACGTGCAACAATTTTAATCATAAGGTAAACACAAAACAAAAGCTTCCATCTGAAGCTCCTTCACAGGACTCGACACTTTTAAACACTCGCTCCATCAGGCTTGCGGCTCTCAGCACCGTCCACGCTTGTCAGTGCTACCAAGCTGACCAATCACAGAGCTTACGCTACTCATGGATGTGATGTGTGATTACTTTTTTTGAGAGGTGCGCATCAGCGTCAGCTATGGCAAGGGATATGTGACCTCATGAAGGCTGCGGCGGAGCTTACATGTGCGCTTGACGCAGAAGTATAAATCAGCCTTAAAAGAACCTTATCTGGCCCAGAACTGAGGGGTATTGCACAAAAGTGGAATCAGGAAAGCCAGGATAACAGAAAAGGCGCAGCTTGACCTAGTTTAATAGGGCTCTCCTGGCTTAGGGCGTACTCATACTATGTACAGTTGCCTTGAAATGGGCCAAAGCACGCTTGTCCCCCCTCCTGTCTCCCCCGACCGCCCGCACTCACATTATGGCTCGTTTCCACTGAGTGGTACAGTACGGTACGGTTTGGGTCGGTACGGGTCACCTTTATCAGGCTTGCGTTTCCACTACAAAGGGTACCCTTTTGGTGGGCGTGGTGTACTACAGAGAGTTTCAGTCGACGTCATTCTCGCTCGAATAAATGTCTACAGTAAAGCTGAACAGTTCGTTCACATTATATGAGAAGCTCTTCTAACAAAACAGATGCTTTAAACATATTAATACTTATAAATATTTATTACTTACATTTCTATTAACATGATTTGATTATAACTGCAGGTCAATGACAGTGTGACAGTGTTACAGCCTACTGTAACGTCTGCAATTATATATAATAAATAAATAAATGCAACATATATGAGCACATACAGACCCTTACAGTCTCCGATGTTACCACTTACAGATAAACTACACACAGCATACATTAAGTCCTTATTTGAGTTCAAAAACAACACGCAACATATACAGTAGCCCACAGTCAGAGCTAAGCTCTCATCTGTGTCTGTAATCTTCACCAGCACATGTAGCCTCTGTTAGAGAGTAATTCCATCATTCAGAGTTCATAATAGTCCAAAAGGTGATGATAAACATGGCA
>CAIGQZ010035013.1:7299903-7310914 GCA_903798205.1 Danio tinwini | reverse complement strand
TTCATTCAAGATTTTTCTTTGTAATGTTTTCTATACCTAAGATGCTAGGTGAACTAAGCCTTATTTTAACTGTTAAATAAACTGTTTTGTTTATTCATTCATTCATTCATTTTCTTTTCGGCTTAGTCCCTTTATTAATCTGGGGTCGTCACAGCGGAATGAACCGCCAACTTATCCAGCATTTGTTTTACGCAGCTGATGCCCATCCAGCCGCAACCCATCTCTGGGAAACATCCATGCACACACATTCACACTCATACACTACGGACAATTTGGCCTACCCAATTTACCTGTACCGCATGTCTTTGGACTGTGGGGGAAACCAGAGCACCCGGAGGAAACCAACACAAACGCAGGGAGAACATGCAAACTCCACATAGAATTGCCAACTGACCCAGCCGAGGCTCGAACCAGTGACCTTCTTGCTGTGAGGCGACAGCACTACCTACTGCGCTACTGCGTCTCCTGTTTTGTATAAATACACCAAAAATAAAACATAAATTTTTATTTGTTTTTCTCAAATCATTCATCTATTTTTTTCATCTCTCATATCTATATTTCCCCCATGTTAAAATCTAAATTGTATATATCCGTATAGGTATAAAACGATTGCTAATACAATCAAACATGCTTATTTTTAATTCTAATAGCTGGAAAATATTTGTAAATAGCCAAGAGCATGCAATCAATCATAGCGTTGACAATGAAACTTAGCCTGGTTGTTAGCCTGCTCTGGAGCTCCGGCCAGCTGCAAAGAATAAATCTGCATAGTAACTTTATTTAGCTTAATTTAGCCTACTTTCATGCAACTGAGTCAAGGCTAAATCCAGCCAGGATATCCTCAAAATCACAGCTTAATCCCTTATTCAACTTTTGTTCAATACCCCTGTGGCCTAGGGCTTGTCCAGATAACTATTTGGGCCAGATCTGTGCCAAATGATTCAGATCAGATCAGTTTTGCCACGGTTTTTCCAGTTGAGTCCTGTCTGGATCCATACTAAAATCTTGAAATGGATGTAACCGCATCACTTATTTTAATGTGTGAAAACAGCTAAATAAGCAGCCCCTGCTAAATCATGCAGGGGCTGATCCAGTCATAAAGTTTCGGACAAAAAGCAGAACATTTATCTCTGCTGAAACTCTGATAGATGGCTCGTAATCATGAATGGGATGATATTTCCATACCTCTGAGGTCATTGCTGAGGGAAGAAGAGGGATCCAGCAGGCATTTGGGCATGAGTCATTGCACTCTTCCTCGCAGGAGATGCACTGTGGAGTCTCTTTGCTGGCAAACATTCTGCTTTATTACTGTGACAGACTGAAGAAGGAGATATGGGCCCGTCTGCCCCTGGTGTGTGGACTAGTTTCATGCCTGACTGTTGTTTTACTCTGTGCATCTTTAAAGTGTGTACTACTTGTTGTTAGCTAAATTGTTACACAACCCCAGGATAAGATGAAGAATCAGGATGAGGATACTGTGGAGGAGTAAGGGTGGATATCATGATGATATGTTTTGATTGATCAATACACAAGTGCACAATGCTTAATTCTTTCACTTACAGTTGCAATCAGAATTATTCAACCCCCTGATTATTAGCCCCCCCCTGTTTATTTTTTCCCCCAATTTCTGTTTAACGGAGAGAAGATTTTTTCAACACATTTCTAAACATAATAGTTTTAATAACTCATCTCTAATAAATGATTTATTTGATCTTTGACATGATGACAGTAAATAATATTTGACTAGATATTTTTTAAGACACTTCTATACAGCTTAAAGTGAAATTTAAAGTCTTAACTAGGTTAATTAGGTTAACTAGGCAGGTTAGGGTAATTAGGCAAATTATTGTATAAAGATGGTTTGTTCTGTAGACTATGGAAAAAATAAATAGCTTAAAGGGGTTAATGATTTTGACCTTAAAATGGGTTTTAAAAATTAAAAACTGCTTTTATTCTAGCCAAAATAAAACAAATAAGACTTTCTCCAGAGGAAAAAAATATTATCAGACATACTGTGAAAATGTCCTTGTTCTGTTAAACATCATTTGGGAAATATTTAAAGAGCCCCTATTACACATTGAAAAGGGTCATATTTAGGTTTTATGGGTCTCCAACAACATACTGATATGTATGCAAGGTCAAAAAACACGTTCATGGTCTTATAATATGCATTTATTTTTACCTAATTATCCCAGCGACTCCCATATGAATCGTTCAGCGATTAATTTGTTCCCAAACCCCTGCTTAGCGCGAAGCTAATCTGCACTGATTGGACCGATGACACCCATTTGCCATTGGTCGACAGCGTTCAGCGCGAGACAGTAATATGGCCAGCGTAGTTTATCAAGCCCGCAGCCGCGGGTCGCCAACTTTGGTATAGGATCCGATCGCAGCGGACGCTCGAAACATGCAAAAGTACAAATTTACAAAGTAAACTTACTAACACCACAGTAAACAGTACCCGATTCTCAACAGTGTTATTCAGACATCTCAGCGCCGAAAGCAGTGCAGTTAAACACTAGCATATGTATGACATACATTCAGTTTTAATCCACACAGCAGTAAAAGCTGAACTATTCTGAACCTTGACGGCTGCACGTGTGCAGGATCAGCTAACGGTGGCCATAGCAACGACAAACGGCAGTGGAATGAGCTCACGAAAGCATTGAAATCTGTAAACAAAGCAGCACGCGTCGCGTTTACAACGTTGCATTAGACGCAATATGAGAATATAAAGAGTTAACCTGATACAGTACATGCGGTTACTAGTAACAAAACATGTAGATCATTTCTATTTGCAATCATTGCTGTGGCACCTCGTCCGTGAACTGCTATATGTTCTAAGTGCTTACCTGTACTCTGCTTTTCTAAACAATCACATCTCCAGCCGGGAAGTTGTAGCATCCTCTGTCCTCTGACAAGCTATCTCTGCGGGCTCCCGCTCTCCATTCGCAAGCCTTTTCAGTGCTGCTCACCAGCCCGAAGCCCAGCATTCAGCAGCCTACCGGTGTACCTAATAATTTGTCCTTATTTTGCCTGCACCCCTGGAGTCTTGTCTGTCCATTACAAGATGGAGGCAGAAACTAATGCATGAGCTGTGGAGTGATAGATCACCCATTGTAAGTGTGCAGATTTCTGAATGACTCCTTTCCCCCTCACACTTCCAATTATATCCAGGTAAACACAGCGTCTTCATGAGCGTCTTGCTGCTGTGTTAGTGGGCGGGGCCGCAGGTTTGAATTTTGCCAGGTCTGCGCGCGCAACCATTATGTTTCGTAACGACGTCACGCCGAAACGGCTAAAGACTCGTTATCAAGATGATTCATTTAAACCACTATGAGTCGACTCTTTTATAGATGAATCAATAGTTTTAAAAACTGTCCACTTTCAGATTTAAGCTTTAGCTGGATATTTCACTTCACTAAGAGCTGTGTTACACACTACATGGAAGGTCATTTTCAAAAACCCATAATAGGGGCTCTTTAAAAAAGAAAAAAAAATCAAAGGGGGTTCAATAATTCTGATTGCAACTGTAACACCTTCAACCATTTCCAGATGCAGTCGAAAACACATTTGATCTGATTGCTGTAGTGTACACGCTCATGAGGTTGAATTCATTTGAACAGACATTCACGTCTGAGATTCAGACATCTTGTCACTCCCCTACTGGTCACCTACTGTATTGAATCCTTAAAAAGATTAGCTAGATTCGTTTAGTCAAAAATGAAAATTCTGTTATTAATATACTCACTCTCACGTCATTTCCAATGTTTTCTCTTTAGCGTCAGGGTGTGTGTTACTACAAACAGTACAACGTTTTATTTTATTATAATATTTATTATTCTAATTCGATGTATCAGAAATTGCACTATAAAATAAATCTGAAAAATCCACGGTAGAAACTGTAACACAAATTTCTAAATGCTGTGGTAAGCTCCTGTATTTCATCAATTTATAGTATTATACACCAGTGTTTTGAAGTATGAAAATCTACACATCATACATACATTCATTTATCATAACGAACCGTACTGTCAACAAAAAGGCATAAAAAGTGAAGTGCCATGCAGGGAATTCTGGGAAAGTCAATTTACATTTATTAACCGTTTATATTATTGCCATTTCTGTGTGGTGTTTGCATAAATCGTCCGTAGTGTATGTGTGTGAATGAGTGTATGTGTGTTTCCCAGTGATGGGTTGCATCTGAAAGGGCATCCGCTGCGTAAAAAAAACATGTGCTGGATAAGTTGGCGGTTCATTCCGCTGTAGAGACCCCTGATGAATAAAGGGACTAAGCTGAAAATGAATAAATGAATGAATGAATGATGTTTAAAATGTGTTGGTGTCATCAGCTGTACTGACTATACTGTATTTCTAGTTGAAAACATTGTGCGATTGTTCTAAAATGAAACTAAATATTCAGCTGGGGAAAATGCAGACTGGAACTTTATTGATTTATAAATTAGATGGTAAAACGTGTGTGTCAGTGCGTGCATGTGTGTCAGACCTGAATGTGGCTTTGCAGTGAACTGTGGGTTATGCAGGGAATTCTCTTCAAACACTAGCATCCATTCAAGAGTTCACACTTAGCTGATGATTGATTAGAAGCAAGTTTGGCATGCTGTCCCGGGAGAGAGCCCTGAGCTCAAAAGGTCCTTGAGCCCTGGGCTCCCTCCCGTTTGCAGGGCGAGAGGGGAGCTTTGAGCTCAGGTAGATCTCGAGAACTCCCCCCCTTTTGTAAGAGTTGATGACAGAAAATAATTGCTATGGAGAGATATGCTGATGGATAAAAGTTTGACTAGTGCTAAATTTAGATTGTTCAATTAACTTGTAGTGCATGTTTTTTGGAACGTGGGAGGAAACCGGAGAACCCGGGGGAAACCCACGCAAGCACGGGAAGAACATGCCAACTTCACACAGTTACGACATCCAGTCTGTTAAAGGACTTGAACCGGTGACGTTCTTGCTGTGAGGCCGCGGTGCTAGTCACTGGGCCACCGTGCCGCCCAATGAAAGGAAAAGAGGAGGAGTAGGGGTGGAAGGGGGGATTCTTCAAACGAAGATGACTGTAGTAAGAAACCCTGGCTCTTTATAGTGGGTTAGAAATCGTCTGATTGGTTGGTCATACATGGTTAATGCATGACCAGCCGTGTTCAATCATAATCACGTGATCCTCTCGAAATTAGTTTATAAATAAACTTCACTTATTGAAGAGTTTTTTTTTGACTGTGGATGCAAAAGCTCATTTAATCCTCCGGAGCTTCTCAGTGAATTCCAGTTTATACTGTGAACTTCCTTTAGTGTGTAATCCTGCCATTTGAGCGTGAAAATAAAAATCAATCACTCTTTTTGAACTCTTTAAATGCATTTGCTGTAGTTCAGAGATTTCTCTCAGGAATGTACTAATGTAAACATATCTAAATTTGTGTTCAGAAGATGAATGAAAGTCTCTGGGTATTGGAACGTCATGAGGGTAAGCCAGAAGTACATACTGTAGAAGCACTAGAATACCAAGCTGTCGACATTGAGTTTGCTGAATTGGTTTGTTGGTGTTTAAAGGAGTGTGAGCGTTTATCTTGTACTTTTAGTGCAGGTCAGCTTGTGGAAGAGAAAAGGAAATTACTTTTCGCCCAATGCCTCAACAATGTGGACATGTGTTAGCATTCCCCAGAGATGTCACTACATCTCTCGCCAGGTAATCTGGATCTGTAGATCAATTACCCTTTGTCTCAGAGGAGACGATGAGGTCAACTTACTGTCAATCACAGCCTGACAAATGCAAACCGCTGACCTGGAATCAAATTTTAAGACTCTTGTTTTTCACTTGCACTCATATGTGTGTGTTTGTGTGTGCATTACTTTCTAGGTTCAAGGGAATATTATGTAATTTTAAAAGGTGTATTCCCAATCCTATCTTACGCCAAATAGTAGCTAATTTGTATAAATCCGTATAATTTCATTCATACAATTTAGTATGAAATCATCCCCTAACGGTGGTTGGTTTTAAGGGCGGGTTAACATTTCCGTATGACTGAACTTCGTGCGAATTAGCGTAAATTTCGTGCGTAAAATAGGTAAATTTCCTCTAGGATCAGACTGAAGACATTAATAGTCAGGAAATTGTATATATTTTTCTCAAGTCATGGAACATCAGGGATTTTTGCGGGTCGTTTATAAAAAAATGCTTTCCTTTTATCAAAAATGACTGATTTGGTAGCAAATGTTCTAAAAATTTACATCAAAATTTGCAGCAATTCTTGTGTTGCTTTGCTTAAAAAAATAGAAACAAATTTACACCTCTTAGATCTTCATGACTTTTTAAACTCTTTATACTTTACATAGAGGAAACATTGAGAGAAACCGAGCAATAGTGTTTAAACGTATAGAGCCCTACCTTATCATATTTGATACATCATGATGTGAATAGTGTATCATATAATTGTTACGAAGGAAGCAATTCACAAACAGCAATTATTAAGTTCATGTGGAAAAAAAGGTGAAAAGGTTAGTTTGATCATAAATCAAACATGTTTAAATGTTTTTTTAATTCATATTAAAATTGAATCACATATGGCTAATTAACTGTACATTGTTTGTGAACTTTTTTCATTTGTGAATTTATTGCATTTAATTTTACATTAAGATGATAATGGTTCTTTTAAATCTTAAATTTTATAAAATATACTTTATATTTTAACATGCAGTTTATTGAACAACATAAGCAAAAAAAAAAACTAATCTACAGAAAGAAAATGTTTTGAGTTTTAATGCTAGGGCACTCATACCTGGAAATGCTTAGGGCCTCCAAATCACTAATGGTAAACTCACACTATGCTATCCGAAACATGTCCAGGCACGTTTCCCGGTTCGTTTGACAAGTGTAAGTGCTCCGAATCAGGTGCAGGTGTGGTTTAGTTGGCCGCTCCTGGCCTGGTTTGAAAAAGTGTGCCACAGCGTGGTTCAATTGGGCTTTGGCGCGGTACGCTTGTAGTGTGAGTGCAAAGCGCCCCTGAGCCCAAAACTGAACACTGAACACACTTTAAGGGACTGTTTCATATGGATTTATTAATCATTCTTACTTTTCAATGAACGTGAACTGTCATAGTTTTTTTAGAGACGCAAACCCCTCAGCTGCACCTTCAGCAAACCTCCTAATATCTGCAGCACGAGGACTTTCATGATAATTTATGAGCGTCAAAAGTGTTGGATCTGTTCAGCAAAATATTTGACTGTGTGTCACTGCATCCTAAATGACTAAAACGATATAACTAAAGCAATCTCCACTGTGCTGACCAAGATCGCTTCTCTTCCTGTTAAACAGAACAGTCGCATCATTGATAACGTAAGCATGCTCCGGCTTGGAAGGTAAAATGCAGTGTGAGTGCAGGCCGAGGAGGAGGCACGGTTCAAGGCAACTGTACCTAGTGTGAGTATGCCCTAAGTCTGCCCCTGAGCTTCTCACAGGTGAGTGGGCTTGACAAACCACCTGTAGAAAACCCACTCTTTCATCTCTGACACTTTCCCAGACACTTGCACCATGTACCACATTTGCTTTAGACACATTCTTACAATCTTACAAAGTTTCCCGCTAACATTTGAGTGCTGTTGAACACATTCTTAAACACATACTGGAGTGTTTTAAAGTCACATCGATAAGCTGGTTTGTCTGTAAGCGGACATACGAGCGATCCGCTGATGAATCGTGGCTTTAAAACGCTCTAGTGTCTCTGTATCTGTGTTTACACTCAGTAAACAGTGGTGAGTTCGGTGAACTGATGACCTTCACAGCCAATCACAGTCATTTCTGTTGAGCACGAGAACACAATGGCAAATCAAGAACGTCCTCAACAGCGCTCAAATGTTAGCGGGAAATGGACGTTTTTAAACATCAGTATCGATTGGTACTGAATTCCAGTATCATGACAACTCTAGTAGAAACACTGTCTGTTTGCGCATGTACTTTTGGTTCCACATCAGCCACTCACAGGAGCACTTTGTAATTTTTTTATGTCCCCATACTGATTATAGTTTATCCTGCACTATATGAATGAATTCTCTCCGAGATAACAGATTGACAACATCAAGCTATCACAGACAATCTCAACAAATTTCGATATGAGCTATAGTAAGGCAATTTACTTAGCAGTTTGGCCTAATAATAAATGCATAAAGGCTTTATCTACATTTCGTAAATCACATTTCTGTCCTGATCAGCTTGCTGAAGCTCACGGTTTCTGCTAAAGCGTCAGATTCTGAGCAGCTCGTGATGGATTTCTATTTGAGTCATTTTATCTCTGATCATTTCATCTTGACAGGCCTCTGTAATTGCCGGATTGAATCAAACCGCTGTCAAAAACACAGCCATTGTCACACGCTGTTAGACTAATGGAAAAGCAGCAATATGTCACAACATTTTATTGCAGCAACAGCCTACATACTGTCAAAACTGTTGGGTAAAAATAAGCCTGATTAATTTAAGAGGAGGTTTTTTTACAATGTGGTGCTCAGTGGAGTGTGAAGAGCATTTTGTATTCCTCACTCATTTATCTTACATTTTATCCAGGAGCTAAAATCAATATCTGACACAAGGTCTTTTACCGCACAAACTGACCAGAACCCTGCCTTGAAGAGGCAAGTATATTATTTCAGTTTATAGTCTGCAGTTGAAGGCAAAATTATAAGCTCTCATTATAAGATGTTAAAATATTATGTACTGTCATCATGGTAAAGGGACAAAAGAAATGAGTTGTTAAAACTTTATGCTTAAATGTGTTGGGTAGTGTGTAATGCTGCTGTTTAAGCATAAAGAAATTGAACTGCCAACTATTCCAGCATATGTTATACAAAGTGGATGCTCTTCCAGCCGCAACCCAGTACTGGGAAACACCCATACACTCTCACATTCACACACACACACACACTCATACACTACGGGCAATTTAGTTTATTCAATTCACCTATAGCGCATGTGTTTGGACTGTGGGGGAAGCCGGAGCACCCGGAGGAAACCCACACCAACACTGGGAGAACATGCAAACTCCACACAGAAAAAGCTAACTAACTTAACCGGGACTCGAACCAGTGACTTTCTTGCTGTGAGGCAACAGAGCTAACCACTGAGACACCATGCCACCTCTTTTAATAATTAAAGAGTTATAATAATTTTAATATTATTAATAATTGAGTTGTGTTAGTGAGTCGTCACCACACATATACTGATAAACGTGACTTCTTCCCTGTTTACACTCACAAACATAACCAACGTTGTCAATTTGTGTGATTTTTGGTCAAGACATCACCTTGTGTATATTTGAGGTGAACTTTTATGAATTATGAAAACACAATCACAAAACAAGATCTTCTGAAGAATATTAGAAAAAAGCAGCCATTGACATGACAAAAATGTCATTGACTGTATTTTCCAATATTTGTCAGTTTTTTTTCAACAGTAAAAAGAAACCATTTATAAAAAGATTTTAATCTTAATTAGCTTTTATCTTCATTTTATGGCATAATAGATGTGTGTGTTTTTTTATTTTTTATTTTGCGGATTTCCTGTCCAGTGTCCTCATCGGTTTCCTGTGCAGCACATGTAAGTTGCTATGGTAAATAGGGATGTCTAGATCCAATCACATGAACAGAAATCGGGCCTGATCATGCAGTTTCAGACTGATCGGAATTGGACTTTACCTCCCAATCAGGACTCGAACATAAACATATATATGTGTGTGTGTGTTAAACGATTTTAATGCACACCCTCTAGCCAATCAGAATCAAGAAATTCAAAAGACCGGTTAATAAATTCTTACGTTGCAATATGTATATTTTTGACAATAGCCAAAAATACGTTGTGTAAGTCAGAATAATATATTTTCCTTTTATGCAAAAAAATCTTTTAAATATTATGTATTTAAATATTATGTGTCATGTAGGCCATGTTGCATGAATATATTGAATACATTTTCTACTCTACATACACCAAACCTCATTTTCTTATTAGAAAACCTAATTTTCTTATTATACATTGCTAAACACTTATTTTGTACAACTTCAAAGGCGATTTTCTCAATATTTTGATTTTTTCAAAACCCTCACTTTACTGATTTACAGGTTTTTGAGTCAAGATACAACTACTTTAAAATCTGTAAAGTAAACCAGTCTATTTATTGTCCTATTCCCTGTAGACACAGGACATCAACATGACGTCAGATTGACTCTCCGACGCAACCAAAAAAATATATATATATAAACGTCTAATGATGTTACAGCTTGAGGTTGCGTGGCCGTTACCACTATGACGTCTATCTGACATTAGTTTTTGGTTGCCATACCTGACGAATTACTGTCAGTATTTGATGTCAATATGATGTTGGTTTAAGATGTTGGCTCAACGTTGTATTTTGGTCACTTTCTAACAAAACCTAAAATCAACCAAATATCAACATGATTTTACATCATTATTGGACGTCAAAATAACGTTGTCCTTAGACGCTGGTGATCTACATCTAAACTAATATAAACTTATGATGTTGTGTGTCTGCAGGGTCGTAACAAACCATACATCAATGAAAAACATATTTATTCAGCTTTCAGGTAATGTATAAATCTCAGTTTCAAAACTTATAGACATATATAAACAGTTAAAGTCTGAATTATTAGCTGAGATATTAGTTTTAATAATAAATTTCTAATAACTGATGTCTATCCGTCTCATCTTTCGGATGAATGGTTAAACCGAGGTCCTGACTTTCTGTGGTCATTAAAAATCCCAGGATGTCCTTCAAAAAAGAGTAGGGGATTAACCCTGGCATCCTGGCCAAATCTGCCCATTGGCCTCTGTCCATCATGGCCTTCTAACCATCCCCATATCATAATTGGCTTAATCACTCTGTTTCCTCTCCACCAATCAGCTGGTGTGTGGTGTGTGGTCTGGCGCAAAATGGCTGCCGTCGCATCATCCAGGTGGATGCTGCACACTGGTGGTGGATGAGGAGACCCCCCCCCCCCCCCC
>CAIGQZ010035013.1:7285205-7299803 GCA_903798205.1 Danio tinwini | reverse complement strand
CCCCCCCCCCCCCCCCCCAGGTGTAAAGCGCTTTGAGGAATTAATAAGGAAATATTATTATTATTATTATTATTATTATTATTATTATTTATCTTTGCCATGATGACAGCACATAATATTTGACTAGGTATTTTTCAAGACACTAGTATTTAGCTTAAAGTGACATTTAAAGGCTTAATTAGGGTAATTAAGCAAGTCTTTGTAAAGCAGTGGTTTGTTCTGTAGACGATTGAAAACAAAAATGGCTTAAGGGGGCTAATAATATTGACCTTTAGTTTATGGTTTAAAAAATGTTAAACTGCTTTTATTCTAGCCAAAATAAAACAAAAAAGACTTTCTCCAGAAGAAAAAATATTATAGGAAATACTGTGAAAATTTCCTGAATCTGTTCAACATCATTTGGGAAATATTTAAAAATTAATGATTAATAATTTTGGCTTCAGCTGTATGGTCCAGAGTTACAATAACCAGTGGTTACATGTGCCCATACATGACCAAGAACATCAATGAGGAAGAGCTACGCTGTTAAATATTAATGATGCAGTGCAAAAGTCATAGATCTTTATTTCATTACAGCACCTCCGACACCTTTTGAAGAATTTGATGGATTGCAAGTGAGAAGCCTTTGTCTTTTCTTCACCTTCTTGCCATCTGTTTCTCTGCCAACCGTGTGTGTGTGTGTACTATTGTGAAGATGAGCTGTGTGTGCTTTTGATCATGTTCAATTTAGACCTCGCACATTTTGTCATTTTGTCAGCCGGAGACTGTAGCGTTTGATGAAAATACACCAGTCATATGAGTCCACCTCCATTGAGAAGCAGATTATGAAGCTGATTTACCAGGATCATGCTGCTAAATCAAAATGAATATCAAATCTCTGTCGCTCCCACTGAGACTCGTTCGCTGATGTCTGAGATTAAATGAATCAAATATAAATCACAACACTCCAGATAAGTTTGGGGCTGTGATCAAGTTTCTTCACATGGCACCCAAAGAAGATCCAGATTCAATAATGTATTAAATGAACAACAGAAGAAGAGGATAACAAACAAACATCACGTTATGAATTAATATACGCATGAAAGCAAATATTTAGCTCGTGCCTCATGTCATTTTTTCATTGATTTATTTTTTTAATGTACTGCTTAGTACTGTCTGGTTCAAGTCCCAGCTGGGTCAGTTGGCATTTCTGTGTAGAATTTGCATGTTCTCTCCATGTTGGCGTGGGTTTCCTCCGGGTGCTCCGGTTTCCCCCACAGTCCAAACACATGCACTATAGGTGAATTGAGTAAACTGAATTGGCCGTAGTGTATGTCTGTGTGTGAATGAGTGTGTATGGATGTTTCCCATTACTGGGTTGCAGCTGGAAGGGCATCTGCTGTGTAAAACGTATGCTGGATAAGTTGGCGGTTCATTCCGCTGTGGTGACCCCTGATAAATAAAGGGACTAAGCTGAAGAAAAATTAATTGAAATGGCGTGACACGGTGGTTCAGTTGTTAGCAATGTCGCCTCACTGCAAGAAGGTCGCTAGTTCGAGTCTCAGCTGGGCCATTTGGCATTTCTGTGGGGAGTTTGCATGTTCTCCCGGTTTCCTCTGGGTGCTCCGGTTTCCCCCACAGCCCAAATGCATGCACTATAGGAGAATTGAATAAACTAAATGGGCCGTAGTATATGTGTGTAAATGTGAGAGTGTATGGGTGTTTCCCAGTACTAGGTTGCAACTGGAAGGGCATCCGCTATGTAAAACATATGTTGAAATAGTTGGCAGTTCATTCAGCTGTGGCGACCCCTGATGAGTAAAGGGACTAAAGCCTGATTTATTCTTTCGCCTGGATCCATGTCACGGAACTTCGCCGAGTGCACGCGCACCTCACAAAACGGACAAGGCTTTTATACTTGACGCGTTCACCATTGAGATATTTTTTTAAAACGACCGGGGGCGGTCAAAAGAAATCGACCGTAAAGTCAATGTATGTCCTTTTTTGTAAAGGAAAAGTACATACTTTTAAATGTGTAACAGCAGAAGGTGACCAGCTTTTGCATCCAGACCCCTGTCCAATGTTCTCTGTACCTCATTTGGAAAGTGAATGTAGCATTCTCTTGTTTCTGGATTGATTTCTAACCTCATCCGTTCACGACAGATTTTTTTGTCTGACCTGCCATTCAGTAGTGACATTCAGAGTGTGTGTGTTTAGGTCATCCAATTCACCTATAGCGCATGTGTTTGTACTGTGGGGGAAACCGGAGCACCCAGAGGTAACTCACATCAACAAGGGGAGAACATGAAACTCCACACAGAAATGCCTGACCCAGCTGGGAATCGAACCAACGACCTTCTTGCTGTGAGGCGACAGTGCTAACCACTGAGCCACCGTGTCGCTTCATCCAAGGATTGTTTTAGTAAATGTTTATTTTTATGGATACTAATACTTTAAGTGGAATTCACTGCACTACACTTGGCTAGACATTACCATAATGATAACACTTTATAATAACAGTACATGAGTAATGATGTATATAATTATACTAAACGTACTAAACGTTACTTCATTGATGATTTAAAGCATGCACTAATCATGAACTAACATTAACTACAACATAAATCATTCAGTATGTGTACAGACCGCGAAAGCGGGGCCTCACGATCCTTCCGGCTTTTGGGGTTTTAAGCGGGAGGTGTCCGAAAAGTTACCACAGGGGATAACTGGCTTGTGGCGGCCAAGCGTTCATAGCGACGTCGCTTTTTGATCCTTTGATGTCGGCTCTTCCTATCATAGTGAAGCAGAATTCACCAAGCGTTGGATTGTTCACCCTCTAACAGGGAACGTGAGCTGGCATTAGACCGTCGTGAGACAGGTTAGTTTTACCCTACTGATGTGGGCCATTGTTGCGCTAGTACGGGAGGAATCTCGGGTTCAGACATTTGGTTCGTGCTCTTGGCTGAGGAGCCACTGGCACGAAGCCACCATCTGCGGGATTATGACTGAACGCCTCTAAGTCAGAATCCCGCCTAAAAGCAACAATACCGCAGCGCCGTTGGATCTCCAATCGGCCCCGGGTAGCTGGGAAGCTCGGGACGAGCGCCACCCCCTCTTCCAGTGACGCACCGCATGTTTGTGGGAAACCCGGTGCTGAAATGACTCGTAGACGACCTGATGAGTCATTCATGTGTGAATAATGGCTACCTTTGGACTTTTAGCTAAATGTAACCGACATGAACTCATGACCTGTTTATGTATCTTTATGCTTTATTACTTGGAGGGGTACATTATCATTAGCCATGTTTCCGTCCAAAGATGCAGATTAAATGCATGCGCAAAACTTGAATATTGCATAAAACATTTGCAAATAAAGCACCATTTCTATCCAACGACTCCAAGAGAACAAAATCGTCACTTCCCGATGAACTAGTGCCAAATATCAAATGAAAAATGGAAGCTGCTGCATTAGGAAAAGGCATTTTTTCATATGTAATAGCTGTATCTGAACACGTAAACGAAAGGAAATGTGCACAGACACGTCATCTTGCTTTTTGGATTAGGCTTAGGCTTCCACTACGTCTGAGTTTTCTTTTTTCAGCCATGTATTTTTGCTTAATGCTCCTCCATTTATTTGAAAAAATAGTCTGCGGTTTGTCATATCCTTTCAGGATCATCTCCGCACGCACTTCTTGGAAGATTTCCCATCATCCACCCAAACATACCTGTCACTTTCTACCATCTTTGTTATCACATCATCTGTTGAATTAAAATCACTTGACTTTTTTTATGCGCATGCTGGAATTTATTCGGTAAATGCGTTTTCATTGTAGTTTATGCCCATTTTTTGTTATCAGATAAAAAGTTTATCCTAGTATCATTTTTTCATCCTGGCATTTTCCTCCAGGGTTTTTATGCAATATTCCAAAATGTGCATAAGTTCAGGTGGATGGAAACACAGCTACTAAACTTCTTAACTACTCATATACACGTTTGTCTACTCTAGTACAGTGGTCCCCAACCTTTTTATCACTGCGGACCAGTCAACACTTGACAATTTTACCACATATCGGGGGTGGCTGGGCGTTTCGGTGGTTCGTAGGATGACAAGCTGAAAAAACATTGCTGCAACTCTGATACAAGTTTTATTTATGGAGAAAATTATAAAGCACTGCAGTGTTTGGGTGTTCTATGTTTGTCATAGATGGTTAGTCTTCAGAAATGTGTATACTCCATACAAGCTGAAGCTGATCGGTCAATTCTTGTCACGTGACTCGCGGTGCACTTGCGGCAATCATTCAACTGAGCGTGTCTGTAAGGCGCGAGCGCGTCACGCCGCTTGTGCCCGTAAGACGCACACCTCCATTGGAAATATCGAACAATTGGAAATATCCTTCACTGGGCCTTTTCCCCTTCACAAAGACACTTTCCAAAGACCATTTTGCTGCTTGTGGGGTAAATTTTGCTTACGTTTTACTCAGCGGATGCCCTTCCAGCTGCATCCCATCACTGGGAAACACTCCTTCACTCATACACTACAGACAATTTAGCCTATCCAATTCACCTATACCACATGTCTTTGTACTTGTAGGGGAAACCGACGCACCCGGAGAAAACCCACGTGAACACGGGGAGAACATGCAAACTCCACACAGAAATGCCAACTGGCCCAGCCGAGGATCGAACCAGCAACCTTCTTGCTGTGAGGTGAACTGGCTACCCACTGTGCCACCGTGCAGCCCCCAAAAGATGGTTCAGAATCAGATAATAAATAAAATGGAGATAATTGATGATTTCTTGTGCAGCCGGGTACCAATTGATCCATGGACCAGTATCGGTCTGTGGCCCAGTGGTTGAGGACCACTGCTCTAATGTAAGTTTACATTAAAAAACAAAAGAAAAGTGTCCTGTCTGCATCAAAATGAACAGTTTAAGCACAGCAGGGGTTATAAATAGATTCTTTTTTTTTTTGGTACAACATCCATTTCAGAAATGAGATTTGAGTATTTCTGTGTCAAGAACCATATTTTGAACCATATTTCTGTAACTCGCAACCACAATTCCTGTACAGGAGTGCAGAACCATAAGGAATGGAGGTACATTTACTGCATTTTCCTGTACAGTTGCTCTGATATTCTTGGTGGTTGCTAAGGTGGATCTGTGCAGCTGCTCTAGCACACGGGATAGCTGCACGTACTGTATGTTGCTGTGCAGTTGCTAGGGTGCTCAGGGGGCGGTTGCTATGTTTTATGCAGTTGGTGTGGTACTTGATTGCTAGGGTGTTTTATGCAGTTGCTACTGTAGGGTCTTCTGTGTGGTTGCTAGGGTACTTTGAGTGGTTGCTAGTGTGTTCAAGGGTTATAAATTAAGTTTGGTTATGTTGTTGATTTTTGTTTTTTTATTGTAACAACATTTATGCTTGTTCATTTAACTTGCAGGAGAAACAGTCAGCTCTCTTGTTCAGTAGTAAGTGCACTGATTGGTGATTTTTTTTTTAATTTAATTTAAATTAATACAATTTTAAATGTAAATTTTTTAATTAGATTTTTTAATATATATTTTTCCAGCGCACTGAAACATACGCTCTCTGAAAATTCCTGTTGCACCATGAAAATCAGGGAGCATCGCTGCTCACTTTGTTCAGAAGTGCGTAACATAAATAACTTGAACCAAATCATCGAACAGACAAAAGTGAGTTTTAAAAAAAAAAAAAACAGTTATACGGTGGCTCAGTGGTTAGCACTGTTTCCTCACAACAAGAAGGTCGCTGGTTCGAGTCCCAGCTGGGTCAGTTGGCATTTCTTTGTGGAGTTTGCATGTTCTCCCTGTGTTGGCATGGGGTTCCTCCTGGTGCTCCGGTTTCCCCCACAGACCAAACACATGCACTATAGGGGAATTGGATGAACTAAATTGTCCATACTTTATGAGTGTGTGTGTGTGTGTGTGTGTGTGTGTGTGTGTGTGTGTGTGTGTGAATGCAACAGTGTATAGGTGTTTCCCAGTACTGGGTTGCAGCTTGAAAACATATGTTGGAATAGTTGGAGGTTCATTCCATTGTGGCGACCCCTAAAAAAGGGACTACGCTGAAGGAAAATGAATGAACGAATGAACATATCTAGACAGAACAATCTAGCAATCATTGACAATTGTTTGTAAGTTGAAATATCGCTGCATTATAAAACGAAATATTTAGCTATAATGAACTTTTAAAAATGTTCTCATGTCGCATTCAGTGTCCCAAACTCAACACTGTCCTTACCTTACTATTGTCCAAATTCGTGTACACGACCTACTGATCTATGACCTCTGAAGCTAATGAAACTTAGAAACGTAAAATTTATTGTTGAACTTAAAATCTACAGTCGAAGTCAGAATTATTCTCCCTCTTGTGATTTTTTTTTTCTTTTTTAATTATTTTCCAAATGACATTTAACAGATTCAGGAGATTTTCACAGTATTTATTATCATTTTTTTTTTCTGGAAAAAGTCTTTTTTGTTTTATTTCAGCTAAAATGACAAAATTTTAAGGTCAATATTATTAGCCCCCCTAAGCATAATTTGTTTTGGATTATCTACAGAACAAACCACTGCTATACAATGACTTGCCTAATTACTCTAACTTGCTTAATGAACATAATTAAGCCTTTAAATGTCACTTTAAGCTGAATACTAGTGTCTTGAAAAATATCTAGTAAAATATTATGTGCTGTCATCATGGCAAAGATGACTATTGACTAAACATTAAAACTATTATGATTAGAAATGTGGTGATCAAATTCTTTTCTCCTTTAAACAGAAATTGGGGACAAAAATACACAGGGGGCCATATAAATGTAGTTGTCTCCACAAAACTGAAATAACAAAATCACACAAATATATCTTTTACAGTGTAGTGTTTCCATCCAAAAATAGCACAGCTAAAAATATTCCTTCAAAAATACATTTCCTTTCATCTCCAGATGCTTGAGCAAGCAAGTAAGTGGAGTGCACATGAAATAAATATGCCTGAAAGATAAAGAAGACATCTCTTCTGAGAGGTTTGGCCATGCCGCACGGCTCAGGGTTAGCATTATCCATACAGAGCTGTCTGAGTTCATAATGAAGACAGATGCGGGGCCCGATACCGCATTAAAGAGAAGCAGACGACGGTAGCGGAGGGAAAACTCACATCTCCTCTCAAACACTCACATTTCATTCAGGATGAACTGATCACTGCAAAGTCCTCTTATGCTTAGCCAGGCCGACGACTTCAAATGTAAATCCAGCGTTATCAGACTCGCCGGTGAAGGTCGTGAATAGAGGCAGAAATTAATCACTTAAATGAAAACGATTAGGCTTACAATGATTAACACAAGAAATGCATGCATAAAATATACACTGTGAAGGAACACATTATCATTTTAATGCAGCCACCCAGAATGCATTTCAAATGTCCTTTTTAAAAATCACATAATATGCATAAGCAATAGCCAGAAACTGATATTTCTACTTAAGTTACTGTAAATGTGTGCATAATACGTATTGTCATGAAATAATTGGAACATTGACAGAAAATTAATATTATTATTATTATTAAATATTATCATTATTATTATTATTGTTGTTAAATATCGTTATTATTATTATTATTATTGTTACTAAATATCATTATTTTTATTTTATTATTATTCATATTGTTGTTGTTGTTAAATATCGCTATTATTATTATTATTATTATTGTTACTAAATATCATTATTTTTATTTGTTTTATTATTATTATTATTATTGATGTTAAATATCATTATTATTATTATTATTATTATTATTATTATTATTGTTGTTACTAAATATCATTATTATTATTATTATTATTTATTATTATTATTATTATTATTATTATTATTGATGTTAAATATTATTATTATTATTATTATTAAATATCGTTATTATTATTGTTTTAAATATAATAATAATTATTATTGTTTTTATTAAATATTATTATTATTGTTGTTGTTGTTGTTAAATATTGTTATTATTATTATTAGTATTATTATTGTTATTGTTATTAAATATCGTTATTATTATTATTATTATTATTATTATTATTATTAAATATTATTATTATTATTATTAAATATTATTATTAATAATAATAATTTAATTAAATATAGTTATTATCATTTATTATTATTATCATTATTATTTATTATTATTATTATTAATACTTTTTAAATTAAATATTGTTGTTATTATTATTATTATTATTGTTATTATTAAATATCTTTATTATTAATTTTATTATTATTGTTATTATCATTATTGTTATTATGATCATTAAAAATTATTATTAATATTATTATTATTATTATTACTATTAAATGTTGTTGTTGTTGTTGTTGTTGTTGTTGTTGTTGTTGTTGTTGTTGTTATTATTATTATTATTATTATTATTATTATTATTAATAAATATTTATTCATTCATTTTCTTTTCAGCTTAGTTTCTTTATTAATCTGGGGTCTTCACAGCGGAATAAACTGCCAACTTATCCAGAATATGTTTTACACAGCGGATGCCCTTCCAGCTGCAACCCATCACATCCATGAGAACATGCAAACTCCACACAGAAATGCCAAGTGACCCAGTCGAGGCTCGAACCAGCAACCTACTTGCTGTGAGGCAAACGTTCTACTCACTGCGCCACCGCTGCACTGAAGGGCAACCGCTGCGTAAAACACATGCTGGATAAGTTGGCGACCCCAGATTTATAAAGGGACTATTCCAGAACCAGAAAGAACTGTTGTATGAAACCTATGAATATAGTCAGCATGTAATGTAACACCAGCTATAGGCTTGCAGGCCTCTAAACCACACTTAAGTACATCTGCAGTAATATTGGTTCTTTAAACATGGAGACTTAATTGAGGTTAAGAGAGACTGACCCTTTAAAGCTCATATCTGATTCACTACTGTCCAGCTCTCTCTTCTGAGTTACAGACTAGACTGTAGACAACAGCATATCACTTACAGTGCTTTGTGATTGATCGTGTTAGGGAAACAACACAAATACTTTAGTGCAGTGAGAATAAAACAGCAATCCACAATTATTTTGATAATTAATTTGTACAATTGTTTTATAAAATTAACGTTTTTAAAATGGTCAAGGTCCGTCCCAGACATTCTTGCCTGTGCTCTCAATGTTAAATGTTTCCCTATTTGTCCTGTTTAGATTTTGTTAGCCTGATTGTGTTCACCTGTTCCTTGTGTGCTTTGTTCCTTATATATATTGTTCTGTTTCCCCTCATTTCTTTGCTAGTTTGTTGCATGTGTACGCTTATCCTGGCTTATTTTGAATTGTGCTACATGCTTAGCTCTTCTGCTAGTTCTCTTTTTTGTGTTTTGTTTTGTTTATAACTACATCTTCCTTCTGTTTGTTCCAGAGACTTTTGTTTAGGTGTTTGAAATTGTTTTATTTATTATTCATAAATACTGTCGCCAGAAAACTGAATAACAGTTACTTTGAGAACGTTTTGGCATCAGTTTCCCACTGTGGCAACATCTGTGGTTTAGCACTCTTAGCGTCCACTACTATATTATAATACTGTAAACAATAATAGTAGTATATATGTAGCATATTCACATTTGTATTACATGTAACACAAGACGTTGTTCCTTTTATCTGAAGACATTTACAAATGAGAGCAATACAGAAAAGCAAAGCTACAGAAAAACACAAATATGTTAATTAATGATATATGATCTCATTTTGGGGGGGATCCATATGTTCCATGTGATCTTAAAAAGTACTTGTTTAAAAGTACAGATTTCAAGCTTTATGTAGATATATTTCTCATGTTTGTGAGGTAGGTATTCACTGAGATTGCATTGTGTACATTACAGGGAAGCTGCAGAAACCATAAAAACACACATCTGATCTGAGCTCCTCCACCGGAGATATGTCAGTCTACATCTACATCTTTTTTAGAAGGCAGGGCTTTCTTTGCCAGAGCAGCAAATTATTAAAGATTAAAAAAAAAATTATCTTAAATTTATTCTTCAAGATTATAGAATACACAAGACATGACACTTGTATAGTTATGAATGGGCAGAAATAGAACAGTCAATATGGCTAATGGTCAATAAGGATTTTGGGCCAGACGTGTTTTTTTTGCAGCTTCATTATTATGAACCCTCTGACATGAGCAAATGTGCTGTAATGTTTGTTTATTTCATTCATTCATTCATTCATTCATTCATTCATTCATTCATTTTCTGCCCGATTTCCTGAGCCAGGTCGTGGGGTAGCAGTCTTAGGAGAGAACCCCAGACTTCGCTCTCCCCAGACACTCAGCTCCTCAGGGGGGATCCCGAGGCGTTCCCAGGCCAGCCAAGAGACATAGTCCCTCCAGCGTGTCCTGGGTCTTCCCTGAGGCCTCCTCCTGGTGGGACATGCCTGGTGGGACATGCCGAAACAGATGCCCGAACCACTTCAGCTGACTTCTCTCAATGTGGAGGAGCAGCGGCTCTACTCCGAGCTCCTCCCGAGTGTCAGAGCTCCTCACCCTATCCGTAAGAGTGTGCCCTGCCTGAAATTACTTGCCTTAAAGGCACTTTGTTATTCTGTAGTCATTGCTAACATACCTTGAAATGTTGTGATCGACCAATCGCAATCAAGTAACCATGAGAGCTGTGTAACATTTTATGATGATCAGTGGTGGAAAAAGTACTGAAAAATCATACTTAAGTACCATTACTTGCCTAAAAATGTAGTGCAAGTAGAGTTAAAGTATCTGTTGTAAATATTACTCAAAGAATGATTAAAAAGTAGCCCTTTTAAAAGTGTAAACGTAACATTCTGTAGTGCATTTAGTTATTGCCCAGCAGGCACATAACATTACAAGACATTAATATTAGGTTAGATTTAAGTCGTGACGTCAGGTGACCAAAATTCTATGTCTAGCCAGCGTCTAAGGACAATGTTATTTTGATGTCCAATGTCGATGTCAAATGCATTGATATTTGGTTGATTTTAGGTTGTGTTAGAAACTGACCAAAATCCAACGTCGAGCCAACATCTTAAACCAACGTCATATTGACATCAAACACTGACATTTATTCGTCAGGTATGGCAACCAAAATCCAACATCTGATAGACGTCATAGTGGTAACAGCCACACAACGTCAAGCTGTAACATCATTAAATGTTGATTTTTGTTTGATTTTTAGATTGGATGTTGGATATTTACGTCGGCCTGACGTTGGGTTCTGACGTCAACCCAATTTTCATTTCCAAACAAAATGCAATGTCCCCACGACGTTGGGGTACAACGTCAATCTGACATCTTGTGTCCGCTGGGTGTTTAAGGCCATTTCAGTCATCATACAGTAAACATCTGTCATCTTCTCATCAGTGACATCAGCCAATGCGTGTATAGATTTTGGACATCTTCTTGGACACTTTTAATGCTTCCAAACAGTTTGCTGCAATTATAAATTGCCCATGTCTTAAGGGTAGTTCATTATGATGCAATTTACCTTCTACAGTATGTGCAATTTGATTGGACAAGAATCACAGGAGTAATTTTTCTAATCCTCATAGACAAGAAAAAATAAGTAGTGACTGCAGGTTGAAGGAAAGTAGTGGAGTTAAAGTACTGAGACTGCACTAAAAAATATACTCAAAGGAAAGTAAAAGTGCAGATTTTTAAAAAACGAATTAGTAAATTAGAGTTCCTGAGAAAAACTACTCAATTACAGTAGTTTGTGTAATTTGTTACTGTACATCACTGATGATAATCCAACGCTATCTCACACCAATTCATGACTTTTTGATTTAATGGCTAATTCAAATTAATTTATACATTGTAGTATGATTTCCACATCCCCAATGGTGCTTAGCCTCAGTAGTGAGATTTGGGGCCACGCCTCCTTTTAAAAATCTTATATTTTTGTTCGACTGAATTTGTACAAATTAGCCACTATACTGACAAAATGTAAAATATGTGTGTTTCCTCGAAAGATCAGGCTATATATTCCTAATGCAATGTTTATCCACATGCTTGCAGAAACCGGATCATTATCTTATTGAATATTTGTATCACATTTCCTCATCTGTTGTTCATTTATGCACCAAGCCACTTCGAGGCCTTCAATATTGATGATTTGTGTGGCTGATATCTGCTCTGCTTCGAGCTGGAGTTATAAAGGGAGATGTAAATTTGTGTCCTGAAACTGCTGCTCGGTTTCTGTGTTATTATCGTAGACGGTACTATTACTGCTCCTCTGGAGATCCTCATGATAAAATCACACAGAACGAATGTGAGGCGAGAGCGGCTCATTAGTTCACCCTGAGCATCCGAGACTCATCTGAAAGGGAGCGCTAATATAGTTACATCAGTGTTTGTTCTGTGGATCATTGCCTGTTTCTGCTCAGCTCGGAGTCTGACGGTGATTTCAGAAGCACAGGGGAAGACAGGCACAATATTAGCTTCATAATCGATTCACAATGAAATCTGGCTTGCGATATTTGCATCTTCATATTGTGTTTTTATGTAACTAATTAAGACAGGTCTAAAAATCTATGAAATCATTAAGCTATATTTTAGGTGTCTTATTTTGTGTTATTAAAATAAATGCACATAAAAGACATTTGTGCTGTATTTAACTGTATTGCAATTTGTTATGCAGAATGCAAAATATACCAACTCAGGCTCATTGTGGATACGTACCCCTATATACATTTCTGGATAACGGCAAATACGTCTCAAGGAGCTACAGTTTTTTTTTTGCAGTTTTTGTTTTTCGTGAATCGTGTATACTTTTTGAGGTCTTACATTTCTTTCGCAAGTGCTATTTGCATCTGCTCTTCTTGTGTAAATCCACTAGAGGCCGCTGTCAACCGACTGATCGATTCCCCCTTCCCTAAACCAAACGAATAGTTTTTAAAAGCGCCAGTGCCAACCCACTTCCCTTTGTTTTCAAAAGCAATCTAGAAAAAGGAAAGCCCCCTGATTTTTACCTTGTTTTCAGATGTTACCACATTCTTACCCGGTTATTTACTTGTTTATTTTATTTTTTGCCTTTTGTTTTTGTATTAGCTGCTTTCTGGAACTGTTCTTCACCGTTTTCAAACCTCATCGTCGCAATCAACTCCTCTCTGCACCTCAAGTCAGCCAACATATGCTACAAGCTACTGGATAAACTGGTTACAGAGGGAAAGCCGTCCATGAGGTAAGCAGTCAGCTGGTAGTGTGTAAAGGAACGGCGTCAAACTGCCCCTTAGCGTTTGTTTTAAGGATGAAATGCAGCCATACGTTCCTCTGGCTACATAATTTGTGATCTCCAGAAATGTATATAGTGGTACATTTTCAAAATGAGCCTGTGTTGAAATATACACTCAAAAAACTAACTACTTATTTAAAATGAGTTCAAACCATGGGCGTTGCTAGGCCTATTTTAGGGTGGCTGTAGCCCCCCTATATCTCTACTCAGCCCCCCTAAAACTTTTGCGATTAGCTCATAAACTGTACACTAAATTATTGCCTCAGTCCCCTTTAAATTTGATAAGAAAACGATGGCAGAATTCGGCTCCTCCCTGTCTTTTGTTTTTCCTTTGATCAGCAAATATACAGATTTAGATATCCTTGTATCACCTGGATCTCAATGTCACGGAGGAGCAGTCAGGTGTTCTCTGTGTTCACCTGATCAGCACAGCTGTTTCCTCCAGTGAAAAATTTAACTCTTAACGAACATTTCGCTATTTTTATTTCATAATGAACTACTAATATTAAACACTTTACAGTTCGTGTGGCATTAACCCATACAGTCTTGCACAGAAAGGATTAAACGGTTACAAAACCACTTAGGGATGTACTCGTTTTAACTGTCACTGAAGGCTCGTACACACCGGGGCGCTTTTCGTTTGCGTTTATCGTCAGCGTTTTCCAAGACGTTTTTCCGGATTCAAACCCAAGCGATTTTCACAGGCATCGAGCAGAAAAGTATGCAAAATCACTCCTTGACGTTAGATGGCGCTATACAACTTTAAGCTCCTGACACCCGCTTGTAACACAGAGAAAGAAGACAAAGTTGACACGCTTGTTGTTATGGATGGTAGTAGCAGCTCTAGCGATGAAGAAATGATTATTGTTCACCAGTGCAATAAGCAGCTCCACGTTCATATCGCCTCTGGGCATCTTCTTCAATGTGCGCTCGCATTGACAGTGTTGCGCTTGAGCGCCTCCAAGTGCTGTTTACTGTAACTTCTGCAGCTCCGTGCACGTGAACAAAAGTGACAATCTGATTGGTGGAGAAGGTTTTGACGCGGCGCTTCAAAACAAAAAAGCGAGCATGTGGCGTTTTTTTAAAAATGACGCTTTTGCGCCTGGCGTTTTGCGCGTTGGTGTGCACAATCACATTGACACCCTTTATTTAGTCACGAGGCGTTAATCGTCGATGGAAAACACGAGCAAAAAATGTCTCGGTGTGCACGGGCCTTGAGTCACTGACAGAGATAGAAACATCATGTGTGTCTAGTATTAAAAAAATACTTCTCATTTATTATTATCATTTAGATCGTGAAATATGTGAATTAGCCGGTAAGTTTCAAATACGTGTATATATATATATATATATATATATA
>CAIGQZ010035013.1:7263397-7274046 GCA_903798205.1 Danio tinwini | reverse complement strand
TCTTTTTTGGGGGAAAAATATATTTTGTTTCAAATGAAGTGCCATACATGAACATGTTTCTGTGCTCCCACAAAGTTCATGAATATTTAACAAGGCAAGCATTGAGAACATGTATGATTGGTTGTGTGCTGGTTTTATTTGAATGCTGACTCGTCTTGCGTTTTATTCCTTTGCCTAAACATGGTTTCATAACCAATTCAAAGGGTGATCCACATGACACACAGAAATGTGCTTATCTAAGCATTTCATTTTATTATTTTATTCATTTTATTGTATGTTTTTAGCTGATGTTCTTGTGCACCTGTGACTTAAAAACAGCAAAAATAACACGTTTTTGGGAAGACAATGAGTTTATTTCAGGGACTCAATTCAGCTCTAAAATAAGATCAACTCAGCATGCATGCGCTTCTTCTGACGCTGAAGATGATGATGATGTGAGGCTGAAGCAGTTTTCACATGTCCACCCCACCCTCTCTCTGCTGCCAGTCAGAAAACCAGGGGGTTTGTCTTGGGGTTCGTCGCGTCTCTTTCAGCCCAGCCGAAACGCGAGCGTCGGGAGCGCGTGGATGATGCGCGCGCCTTGGAGACGTCCAGCGAGTCCGTGAGGAAAGGATGGAGACATGGCAAGCGCAGTTCTCCATATCTTGACGCTAACCAACTAAAACCCTCATGTTTCATTTTACAAGAGCTTCAAAGACAGCAGGATCCTTTCTTTGAGAGACGAGTGGTGAGTATAAACCGCCTGATTTGATTCACTAGATGCGCAAAATGGAGAAGGGTTTGCGCTGCGAGATTTGCAGGAGAAATTAAATATGACGCGTTTTGACTGCTGCATGTGCGCTTTTGCGCAACAGTGTTAAAAAAACCGTGGCCAAATCTAATTTCGGAGAACAAAGTATTTGAAGCTGCGTGCAGAATTTGAAGAAAGCGAATTTGCACTAAATTGCATGCAAATAAATGAAAAAATTTAAGTATACAAACGTGCAATGTAGATCGGAACAAATGGTCAGTAAAGCAATTCTGCTCATTTTATTTACCCTCTCTTTATTTATATCTCTCTCGCTCTCTGTTTGCTTCATTGTTGCTTAAATAGTAATATATGCATTCTATATGTGTATAAATATATACATACAATGCCTATGCATGCATTGATGCATAATTGCTCGATGATTTATAGCAGAGATCAGAGTTCTAATAACTAGGCTGTGACCGCCAATAAATCATGCTTTCTCTCCTCAACAAGATTTGTCCTGTCTCCAGCCTCGCGGTGTGCCACGAGGACAATATACTGATATGATTCAGAATGGCTGTATCATATAATATGACATTTTTACGAGTTATCGGGTTAGAGCATAATAGGTGGGCTCTCGTCAGGAGCATCTTGTTGATGCTGTCGCTCCCTGCTGGGGACTTTGCTAATTGACCGCGTTGTTTCATGATGTCAATCGTACGACAGAAACACTAGATTTGGTTGTGTGATGATGCACTCCGATTTCCCACCCGGGAAATTATGCATCTTTTATATTCATCAATAAATACATCATGTTTTATTTGACATTATTTAATAATGCTAATTTGTCTTACCATTTGCCCACTATCCAGTTTCTTTCCGCGTTACATAATTTCTTCCCATCACACTGAATCAAATTCTGCTTATCTGAGCAGGCGCTACAGCACTTAAATATAGAAATTGCTTTACACATGGGGCGGCAGGAGAGAGAGAGAGAGAGAGAGAGAGAGAGAGAGAGAGATGGCAAGAAGAGGGGAACCATTGAAGCAGCGAGTTATGAATTATGTAAGATTTTCTTCTGCATCTCTGTGAACGCAGTGCAAGCTTAAGTTGGCAAAAATATGCTTCTCTGTTGGATGCAGACTCGCATCACCTAAAGCAATGTGTCAATCTTAAGGTTAGTCCTATTGTTTGATCATCATACTGTTCCAGTTAAATATGCTAATATGTTTTCCCAAGTGAAGAACAAGGGAAGACATTTTAAACAAATTGTCATAATGTTTGCCAATTTTTAGCTGTATAATAAAAAAATTATAACTGATTTCATTGGCCAAAATACTTGTACTTAAAGACAACAGTTTTACTTCTATCCATGTTTTGCTGTGTGCCAGAGAACAAATGATTCTTCTCCACCCTTGGATAGGTCATATTTCTTGGTCATATTTTACACAGCAAGCTGTCTATTAGTAAACAAACTATTTTGATTTCTCGCATTTACACAAATGTTAATTTCACAATTAAATAATAAATGATTTAGAAGCTTAATCCAATGTGATTCCATCTTGTGGTCAGACGTGGAAATTTTGTCCGCATACAAACTCTCACAGTGCATTATGGGTATTCTCTTGACTACATTGGTTGTACACTCGTTATTGCGGTGCATTGTGGGACTAATTGAGTGCACTTTGATCCCCACCAATGTTTAAGAGCACATCTATGCCCTTGGTAATTTATAGTAGCCTAAATACTACAGTGTTTTTGAACCGTACTATAGTGGGTCATCACTTTTCATCAAAAGTTACCCTAAAACTCTTAGAATGAACACTCATTCTTGCCTTTTTCTGATCCACTTCAAATGTTGACTACTGTATAGTGAAGTGTATTACAGCCTAATGTACTTATTGTAGTATTCACAACTTTTTGTTTATGAATGCTCCAGTATACTATAATGTTAACTGATAAACTGTTATAAACACTGTAGTATACTTTTGTTTTGACATTAAACTGTGGTGTATTACAAATATACCCTATAGCGGTAAAAAAAAAACTACAGTTTTGGGTCGCTTGTTTATATATATATATATATATATATTTTTTTTATTAGAATATGCAAAAAGGTACACAAATTGGGATCATACAAAATAAAACATAAAAAACAACAATGAAAAACAAAACAACAACAACAACAGCAACAATACAGTCAGGTACTGGCAGGTGCGTGTGTGCGTGCGTGTGTGTGTGTGTGTGTGTGTGTGTGTGTGTGTGTGTGTGTGCATGTAAAGGTAACATGGTGGACAGGTCAGAGTACATACATAAGGGTCAATAACAGTCAATAAATGAAGCAAGTGTCATAGATATAAATAAACAAATAGAAATAAACCAGTCAGTGGTAGAGAGTGACAATGCTAGTAATGTATGATAGTAATGATGACAGTAAAGAGAAAGGACAACAGTAATAACTGACAATAACAATAACAATAAATCACAAGTACTACACCAACTGCTACTACAGGAAGTTACAAATATTACAACTATTATTGCAGCTGCTACTACAGCCACAACAACTATTACTACTACGTCTACAACTACTGATACTACTACAACATCTACTACAACTGATACTACTACAACAACGTTTCCTACTACTACTACTACTACAGTAATCACTAGTACTAGCTTGTTTATATTTTTATAGCTGATGTGTTACTGTAGCAATTATAGAATCAGTACAACATATTACCTCACGTACTTTAATATAGTATGATTCAAAAACACTGTAGTATTTATAGAGCTCAAAGACTATGGCTGCGTCCGAAACCGCATTCTTCCATACTATACGGTACGCTAAAATCAGTATGCGAGCCATGTAGTATGTCCGAATTCATAGAATTTGAAAATTAGTATGCGAGAAGTACTTGGATGACTTACTACTTCCGGCGAGATTCTGAAGTGCACATCCTATGCATGCTTCGCTATCCCATGATGCTCCGCGAGAGAATTCATGAATGGGAGTGAAGAGATGCAACTGATGCAGGTAGCTCACGTGACCATGACAAAATGGCGGATGTAGTACGTTCAAAGTCCATTCATACTTCTCCTATTCATACTGTATAGAACGTACTTTTCTAATGGCCGAGTTGTACGTTTAAATTCAAATGCAGTACCTACTGAGTAGTAGGCGGTTTCAGACGCAGCCTATAAGACATGACACTCGTATGCTTTTGAAGGAGGAAAAGTGTGGTGACTGAAGCTCCGCCTTCTAGTACAGGAGCCAATCAGCGATCGCTATATGGCAAATAAAGCCCGCCTCCTAGTACAGGAGCCAATTAGCGATCGCTATATGGCAAATAAAGCCCGCCTTCTAGTACAGGAGCCAATCAGCAATCACTATAGAATGAAAATTATCCGGGGGAGGGGCTCGTACGTAGACAGTTGATGTTTAATTTTATTGGTTATTCGTAATAGGAAATGTAATCGTAAGCTTAACAAGTAGTTTTGGAGAATTTGATGTTTCCCTATTTAAACAGAATGCCCGAGCATACTGCCCGAGAGGCGTTTCAAAGATGGCCGCAGAGTGAAATGACTTGCCTTAAAGGGATTTTGTATTTATCAAGGGCGAAAGTTTGCACTTGACATTGGTGGGGATGAGTAAATCAACCCCCCCCCCCTTAATTATTTCAAGGGGGTTCGTGTGGTTCGAAAGACCAAAAGTTTGATTATTATTATTATTACACCTCATTCAATAAGCTGGCTATGGGCCTGATAGTGTATTGGTAAAAGAATGTTTCTTGACTGATGAAGAGAGAGTTTAATAAAGACTTCTGTTTATTTTAGCCATAATGCAAATGAAACATGTCTCATATATCAATATTAATAAAAGATGGAGCACAGGCTGTAGTTTTTCTGACAAATTGTTTCAACCGAAATCGAACATGCTACTCTGAGAGATTAGGAGAACTGGCAGGGGTCATATACTTTTACATGTAGCTGTTTATTCTGCAGTTAGTTTTCAGGGCATATTATTCACAGACGATATCAGTCTGCTATAACGACAGACAGTGCATTAACGCAGGGAAAAACACAAGCATTAACGGCATTATTATGATGGACTTATTTAGTAGCGAACTTGAGTTTATGTGACTTACATTTTTCGCTGAAAAAAGCTCTTTATGTCCACCTTTTTTTGCTGTCGCTCACTTGTGTGTGTGTCACACACTTTACACACCTTATTCTTGCATGGAAAATTCCCCCACAGTTTTGGTGCTGCTTATATCTGAATGCAGCTACAGCCTCTCACATGACAGCAGGGAAAGGCTCAGCCAATCATAATGTTCATGTGTCTTGGGGGGTGGGGTGGGGGGTATTTATTATAAATTACCGGCGTAGATTTTAAGGGTGTAGATTTGCTCTTGACATTGTTGGGGACCTATGGATCTAAGTGCACTCAATCAATCCCACAATGCATCACAATAACGAGTGTACAACCATCGTACAGTATGCTGTTTCCTATAAATTACTATAGTACTTTTTCCTGTGTGTTCATTTCATAGTCCTGCTTTTATTTGTGTGTTTTATGTTTCTACCTTGAGATAATTCAACAATGTTTGTGTGTTTTTTAACAGCTCTTCTGTAGCTGAAGAAAATGGATCCCTCCCCCACAAGGCAGCAGTATGGCTCCAAAAAGCGGGTTAAAATCCACCCCAACACCGTCACGGTGAAATACGCCACACATTTCCCCCAGCCTGGCGATGAGGGATACGATGACGCTCCGTCCTTTGAGGACTTCAGCTCCTTCATGGACAACAACCCCAGCAAGAGACTGGTGTCGGAGAGCGGTGGTAGGACTTTATTCGGCACTATGGATTCCCGTCCCAAAGCTGATCAGAGAGATAAAGGAGTGGGCAGCCAATTGGCCAGCTTCGGAGAAGCCAATGTCCTGGCTTCACGGGTCACCTGGGGTGCCCTTTTTGGGGCGGCCATTGCTCATGGATGCGTAGCGCTCATCACACGCCTAGCAGCCGACCGCTCCAAAGTGCCCTCATTAGAGCTCATCTTTATCCGCTCCGTCATTCAGGTGTTGTCAGTATTGGTGGTCCTCTACTATAAAGAGGCTCCCTTTGGACCCAAGGGCTACCGACTGCGCTTGTTCTTCTACGGGGTTTGCAATGTCATCTCCATCACTTGTGCTTACACGTCTTTCGCGATTGTTCCACCCAGTAATGGCACCATCATGTGGCGGGCGACCACCACTGTCTTTAGCGCAGTTCTGGCCTTTCTGCTTCTCGACGAACGCCTTGGTTATACCGATGTAGTGACGGTTGTCGGCAGCCTTTTCGGACTTTGTCTTGTAATGATCCCGAACATCGCCGATGAGGAGAAATCTGCTTTGGGATTCTGGAAAGAAGCGTTTGGGTACACTATGACTGTAATGGCTGGTCTGACTGCCGCACTGTCTATGATCGTCTACCGTGCTATTAAAGAGCGCGTCAGCATGTGGACGGCGCTCTTCACTTTTGGGTGGACCGGGACCGTGTGGGGAGCCTCCACCATGTTCATCATGCAAGAACCTATCATTCCTTTGGATGGCGAAACGTGGGGTTACCTAACAGGAATCTGCATTTGCTCCACCGTTGCGTTTCTTGGCGTCTACTATGCCCTTAACAAGTTCCACCCAGCGTTGGTCAGCACCGTACAGCATCTGGAAATCGTGGTGGCCATGTTTCTTCAGCTCATCGTGCTGCGGATGATCCCGTCGGTGTACGACGTCTTTGGGGCGTTGGTTATCATGGTCAGTGTGTTCGTCCTGACTGGTCTCAAGCTTTACAGGGTGAGCCGAGCCATAAGACAAGACTACCAGGAGATTCTCGACTCGCCTATTAAATGAACGTGCAGATGTGTGTGGTTTTTTTGAGCGCATGAGGGGGCATGTATATGTGTGTCTGTATGTGTGTGTGCGTGTATGTGTGCAGTGTTTCCCAGCCCCTCTTCTCTTACAAATATGTGCAATCACTGAATGTCTGGATCTTCTGCATTTGTTTCCAATCGTTGGAAGAGTGCCAATTGGTGTAATGTCTTTACTAACTGTTGATGTGTGAAAATAAAAACAGTGATCCATAGAGCCCCCCTCTGATAGCATTGATTTTTTATTTTTATTTTCTTGGTTCACTGAAGCACGGTATGATGCAATAGGCTAAATCCATAAACAGCGGCATTGATTGTTCTTTCATACAAAATCAAATAACAGCATTGCTTCTTTTTCTGAGAGTGTTGGATTTTTTCACTTCTTTGATTAATTTTAACCCAAATTTTCATATTTTTTTGTCGTCAAAGATGAGAGAGATGAAAATGAGTTTAAACCTTTAAAGTTGCCATGTTGCCAAGTTAAAATGCACTCTTCTTATTTGTATATGTATATCATAGTTCTTTTTATAAAAATGTATCTGTACACTTCATTATTTTGTTCAAATTCACCTCATAAACTTTAATCAAATACTAGAACTTTCCCTCCCCCTCAAAATGACTATTCTTCACTACTGGTCACATGGAAACCTTTAGGGCAGGTTTATTAAGCACTTTAATAAACTAGAGAGGAGCTATCAGTACTTTTAGGAGGGGCTATGAGTCATTTAAGGAGGAGTTATCAGGCCTTTAGGGCAGGACTATCAGTCATTTAGGGAGGAGCTATCACGCCTTAAGGGAGGGGCTATCAGTCATTTAGGGGCAGCACTATCAGCCATTTAGGGAGGAGTTTCACTCTCAGGATGGCGCCGCGGATGGCTGCCTCGGTGTGGAGCTCTTCAGTGTTTGCACTATTTCTGTTAGTCTGTCCTGTTTTATGTTTATCAAACACGATCAGTTATACCAGGGATGAGCTGCTGAACATTCGGCAGTGCACACCAACTAATCACCAACTGGATTTTGATTTCTCTGGCGTTTTGCGGAACATTGTCATCGGCGGAGCAGCTGCTTTGTGGAAGAAATACAAGACCCGGCGGCGAGGAAAAAGAGCTGGCGCGCTCGTCAGGCTGAGACAGCGCGGCTTCAGAACAGCGCTGCCTAGCATCCATCTAGCGAATCTCCGCTCGCTTCCTAACAAAATAGACGAACTACTTCTGCTCTCACGCGAAAACAAGAACTTTAACAACTCTGCTGCGCTGTGTTTCACAGAAACCTGGCTGAACAAAGCCATTCCGGACAGCGCATTACACTTACCGGACTTTCAGCTGTACAGAGCAGATCGCGATACGGAGTCAACGGGCAAAACACGCGGTGGTGGGACATGCTTTTACATCAACAGGAGGTGGTGTACGGATGTAACTGTGTTAAAGAAGATGTGCTGTCCTGATGTGGAAGCGCTTTTCATTAACTGTAAGCCGTTTTATGCACCGCGGGAGTTCTCCTCGTTCATTCTTGTCTGTGTTTACATTCCACCACAAGCACACGTGAGGACTGCGTTACAACAGCTGTCTGATCTGATCACAGAGACTGAACAACGACACCCGGACTCTGCTTTTATCATTCTCTGTGACTTTAATCAGGCAAAACTCACACACGAGCTGCCTAAATTCAAACAGCACATCACATGCCCCACCAGAGACAATAACATTTTTGATCATTGCTACACCACAATAAAGGATGCATATCGCTCTGTCGCCAGAGCAGCTTTAGGACTCTCCGACCACTGCCTGGTTCATCTTATACCAACTTACAGGCAAAAACTTAAAACTACTAAGCCAGTATTAAGGACTGTTAAGAGATGGACCAACGACACAGAGCAGGTCTTACAAGCCTGTTTTGAATGCACTGATTGGAGTGTTTTTGAAGCTGCAGCCACCAACCTAGACGAGCTCACAGAGACTGTAACATCATACATCAGTTTCTGTGAGGAGTTATGCATCCCTACCAGGACCTACTTATCATTTAACAATGATAAACCATGGTTTACACCAAAACTTAGACAGCTTCGTCATGAAAAAGAGGATGCCTACAGGAGCGGGGACAGGATTTTATACAATCAGGCCAGGAACACACTGACAAAGGAGATTGGTGTGGCCAAGAAAAGCTATGCCAAGAAGCTGCAAAACCAGTTTTCAGCACCTTATAACCTGTATATTTACAACATATCTGTACATACATTCAACATCCAGATCTTTTTGACTAACTGCATCTCTGTTTAATGTTTATTGCCTTTTCTTTTCTTGTATTTAATTTTGTGTTGTCACTCGTCACTTTATGTACACTGAAAGCTTCTGTTGCCAAAACAAATTCCTTGTGTGTGTGAAGCACACTTGGCAATAAAACTGATTCTGATTCTGATTCTGATTCTGAGTTATCAGGCCTTTAGGGAGGGGCTATCAGTCATTTAGGGCAGGATTATCAAACATTTAGGAAGGAGTTATCAGGCCTTTAGGAAGGGGCTATCAGGCCTTTACAGCGAGGCTATTAGTCACTTAGGGGCAGGACTATCAGTGATTTAGGGAGGAGCTATCAGGCCTTTAGAGAGTGGCTATCAGTCATTTAGGGAGGAGCTATCAGGCCTTTAGGGCGAGGGCATGAGTCATTTAGGCTGGATCATCAGTCATTTAGGGAGGAGCTATCAGACCTTTAGAGCGAGGCTGTCAGTCATTTAGGGCTGGATCATTAGTCATTTAGGGAAGACCTATCAGGCCTTTAGGGCAAGGCCAGGGCTTAATATGTGCTGGAACACGCCGGATCCGACACGTCATTTTACCTATCCCCCTCCTCAAACGCCCTCCTCCCCCGTCGGCTGTTCACTTTCACTTTATTCCGCGACCCCCCAACCCTTTTCACTTTCGTCCGCAACACCCCGCCCTGCTTTTTTTCCTCAGTGCCACCTCTTCGCCATCCGCCGCACCAAGACACCCCCACCCCCCCACCCCCACCTGCTCTCCACTTTATCGCACGACACCTCTCCATCATCTGGTAACATGCTGGATCCATTACCCCGATCTGTTCCGGGACCTCGCAATTCCCTTATTAAGCACTGGGCGAGGCTATCAGTCATTTTGCAAAAATCATTTTTATGAGGGGTTTATCATAGTTGTGTGGCAATGGTCTGTAAATATAACTGGCTTCTAATGGTAAAAATGTATTAATTTTATTTATTATAATCACACTTGATAAAAAGTGTCTGCAGAAACACTTTGATTGACATTCTCCCTTTGTACAAGTCATCAGAGGGGGGAAGGCCCCACCCACTAGTGACCATCTCTGCCTCATTAGCATAGGATGTTAGTCCTGTTTTTGAATCTGCCATTATGCTGACACACAGGCATTTGTAGCTTCGCACTCTTTTAAAAAGAGCACAATCTCATTTGAATTTAAAGCAACAGTCACCAAATCTACACATTAAGCATCAAAACCTAAAAGGGTCAGTTTCGTAGCGTTATAAGATATTATTTGTGTGGTACTTTGAGCTGAAACTTCACATACACACTCTAGAGACAACCGAGACTTATTATGCATTTTGTAAAAAGGGGCATAATAGGACACCTTTAGAATATACAATTTTTAAAATGATTTTAGAAAATTTTTTATGTAAAAAAACTGCAATCAGAACCACATTTCACATGTATTTTCCACATTTTTTACATGTGATGCTTGTTTTTCTATAAGAGGACGACAAAATCCCTGGCAAAATGTTATGAATGAACCTGTATTGATTTTCTTCAATCCTCTCTCAATAAGGCGATCGATACACTCCCTGTCTGAGTGATGGAGGGATCTGTGTTTTGAGATTAAGTGTGATGGTATTTTTATCTCATCAGACATCAGACAGAAATGCCGACTGACCTAGCCGGGACTTGAACCAGTGACGCCCCTAGATAGATAGATAGATAGATAGATAGATAGATGGATGGATGGATGGATGGATGGATGGATGGATGGATGGATGGAT